>NMUG010004481.1:0-13841 GCA_002855965.1 Monotropa hypopitys | reverse complement strand
GGTGTGAGTCCCTCCTTTTGTTTCGCAATAGTAAAGGATTTTCGAAATTCCATCATAAGTCTATTCCGTTCAAGTTCATTGTATGGATAAGTATTGGAGTCCCGTCATAAGTCCACTCCATTAGATATTCAACCGTATCACATGTGTCCCTTGGAAACCCATCATAAGTCCGTTCCAAGTGTGTCAAGTAACCTCGATAGAGGGAAGAGAGTAGTAGTTGGCCGACTAGCTACCCAATTCCTATCTAGCTTTCCCCAAGTAACGTTGGGAGGGCTTCCAGTTATCCCCATTGTGCACAATATCGTGGATGGAGCGACCATTCTGAGAATCTCATCATAAGCCCGTTCTCGTATATCGTATCAAATACTCTATCGGAAAATCCCTAGCCAAAGCTAGTAGGTCGCATCGTTCGTAATGTCAAGGTGAATTCGTTTCGTTGGTTTATAATCCTAGCCAAAGCTAGTAGGTGCACCACAATGTATGTCATTCATTTTCATCCCTAGCCTTAGCTAGTCAATTCACAATAGATTACTTTCTTTGAATTTTTCATCATACATAGCTATAGATTCAATCCTATCCATTAACGTTCCCATGTGTCAATTTTCATGAATTGAAGTTCAATCTAATAATTTCAAGACCTTAGAGTCAAAACCCCCAATTTTCCAAAAATTGTGAAATCATAATATAGGGCTTTTTATATACTAACTCATGACACCAAATTGAACACACACATGACAAGTCAAGACCCTAGGGAGTTCAACCCACCCTTCAATTTCAAGATTTGACCACAAACCCTAGGTCTAGGAAATCCATGAACCATAACTATGAAAATTACAACAATACATTTAAGATTGAGGGAAAAGAGAGATGAGCACAACTAAGTACATAGTGAGCCATAGATAAATCCTACCTTGGAGTAGTGTGAGCAAACCCTAAAGTCCGAAAATGAGGGAATGAGAAAACCGTGCTATGTCACGCGTAGATCGGGAGCCGTAGATCGATGTTTCTCCTTGGACTTTCTTGATTCGAGCTCTTTTGAGCCTTGGTTCCCAAGCTCTAAGCTTGGACAACAATGGTGGGTGAGATAGATGGAGAGAATAGGGTTAGAGAGAGGTAGAAGATGGTTGCAAATGGGTAAAATAGGGCTCCCAAACATATATATAGCCCCTTAGATGAAGAGACAAGAATGCCCTTAATGAGGTCTCCCGAACAGCCTCTGCACCGGTGCACCGCAACTCCGCACCGTTGCAAACCCACTCAGCACCGGTGCAAACCTTAGTTGCACCGATGCAACGGCTCCAAAAACTGAGCAAAAGGTTTACACAATACTCTGCACCGGTGCACGCCAACTCTGCACCGGTGCCACTGTTCTAACAAAACGAGCAGTAGCTTCAGAGCCTCCCTGCACCGGTGCACCTCTCACCTGCACCGGTGCAACTGCTCCAAAACTGAATAGAAGCACCAAAAGTCCTCCTGCACCGGTGTACTCTCATCCTGCACCGCTGCAACTGCACCAAAACTGAAATAAATCAAAAGCAAGGGTACGAAGGCCTCTCGGGGCCCTATCCTCAAGGTGGAAATAAGTTCGATAAGGAGTTTCATATTTGAGAATCAAGTTAAGATACGATTTTAAATCCAGAAAGTAATACAGAAATTCGAGTCGTGACATCTCAACCACCTTAAAAGAATTTCGTCCCCGAAATTTCCTTAAGGTAGGAGTCAAGGCGTCAATACAAAATCAAATCAAACAAGCTAAACTCAGAACAATTCCGGATATTTAAGGCGCATTTCTTCCTCTCGCTCCCATGTAGCTTCTTCAATACCGTGGTTGTTCCAAAGAATCTTTAAAAGTGGGATAGTTTTTCCCTGCAACACTTGCTCCCGCGAATCCAAAACACGAATGAGCCTTTCTTCATACGAGACGTCGGCTTCAAGCTCGATGTTCGACCAATCAAGCACATGCGAAGGGTCAGGTTCATACTTCCGCAACATAGACACGTGAAAAATGTCGTGAACATTCGAAATGTTCAAAGGCAAGGCAAGCCGATAAGCCACCTCTCCAATCTTCTCTATGATGTCAAACGGACCGATGAAACGTGGGGTTAACTTTACTTTCTTGCCAAACCGAGAAATACCACGACGAGGCGAGACTTTAAGAAAAACATGATCACCAACCTCGAACGACAAAGGGGTACGATGTTGATCCGCATAACTCTTGTAGCGACTCTGAGCTGTAAGCAACCTCTGCCGAATAGTCTTGATTTGTTCTGTTATCTGCAACGTCATCTCGGGTCCAATGATAGCCGACCTGCCCACATCTAACCAACAAACCGGTGAACGACAAGGTCGTCCATACAACGCCTCGAACGGTGCCATGCCAATACTCGAATGGTAGCTGTTGTTGTACGCGAACTCGATCAAAGGAAGATGATCAACCCAACTTCCCTCAAAATCTAGCACACAAGCACATAACATATCTTCGAGAACCTGGATAGTGCGCTCCGACTGACCGTCTGTCTGAGGATGGAACGCTGTGCTGAACATAAGCTTTGTCCCAAGAGAAGTCTGCAAACTGCGCCAAAAACGTGAAGTAAACCTGGGATCTCGATCAGACACAATGGGTGATGGCACGCCATGAAGTCTAACAATCTCTCGAACATACAATCGGCTCAAGGAGTCCGCGGATTGAGCAACTCTGATTGGTATAAAGTGCACTGTCTTCGTCAATCGGTCAACAATAATCCAAATAAAAAGCCTGACGCAAAATCCATCGTCACGTGCTCCCATTTCCACTCTGCGATAGGTAGGGGCTGAAGTAAACCTGCCGGACACTGATGCTCCGCCTTCACATGTTGACATGTAAGGCATCTAGAAACAAACAATGCAACCTCTTTCTTCATCCCGGGCTACCAGAACTGCCGTCAAAGATCGTGGTACATCTTGGTACCTCCTGGATGGACTGCCAAAGGAGAATGGTGAAACTCTTGCAAAATGTTTTCTCGGCATGAAGTAGAAACGAACAATCTACCAAGGTAGCACAAACTGGAATCTGCATGGATCATCCAACCCTATCGTGCGTCGCCGCTGAGGAATCTGGTACGAAACTCTAATGCCTCTGAATCCACTGCCTGAGCCTCGATAACCAATCTAGAAAGCTCCGAATGGATGGATAAATTGCACAATGTCGCATGATCACTGGTTTCTTCTGCATGAAGAACATAAGGACCCAAATCTTCCATATATCTCCAACCGGAAACAACCAAACTCGCCAAGTGAGAAGACTTTCTGCTCAAAGCGTCAGCAACTACATTCGCCTTACCGGGATGGTAAAGTAACTCAAAATCGTAATCTTCCAAATGCTCCATCCATCGCCTTTGTCGCAAATTAAGCTCTTTTTGGGTAAACAAATACTTCAAGCTCTTATGATCGGAGAAAACTTCGAACCGTTCACCGTACAAGTAATTTCGCTCATCTTCAACGCAAAAACGATTGTCGCCAACTCCAAATCATGAGTCGGGTAATTCTTCTCATGAATCTTCAACTGTCGCGATCCGTAAGCCACAACTTTACCTCCTTGAAGATGCGGTTCATGAGGTCCATCAACGTAGCTGGAGCATTGGTCAGGCCAAAAGGCATGACAATGAATTCGAAGTGACCATAGCGGGTACGAAAAACTGTCTTCGGAATATCCTCCGTTTGCACTAATAACTGATGGTAACCGGAACGCAAATCGATCTTGGAGAAACACGTGGAACCACGTAACTGATCAAACAAATCGTCTATCCTAGGCATAGGGTATTTATTCTTCACCGTCATGCGATTTAACTTCCGGTAGTCGATGCACAATCGTAATGAACCGTCCTTCTTCTTAGCAAATAAAGCAGGCGCACCCCACGGGGAAGAACTAGGCCGAATGAAGCCCAAATCATATAATTCCTGCAACTGGGATTTTAACTCTCGCAACTCTGCTGGCGCAAATCTATAAGGTGGTACCGAAATCGGAGTCGTACCGGGCAACAAATCAATGGAAAACTCCACCTCTCGCCTAGGTGGCAAACCGGGTAACTCTGCCGGAAACACGTCAGGGAACTCGCAAACAACTGGGGGTAGCTCACCACGTAAAGAAGAATCATCGTCCAGACTATGACTGGCCAACATACAACTGACTGAATCGCGGTCTCTCGGGTCATAGAAGGAATAGTCGGGGGATTCTTTCCGGTCTCCATACACATAGAAATAAAGTCCTCCTGGGGAGAACAATCGCATTCGGCGTCGATGACGATCAATATGGGCATGGAAGGTAGACAACCAGTCCATCCCTAGAATCAGATCAAATCCAGACTTTTCCAGGACAATGAAATCAAAGGTAAACCGATGGTCCTCAAGAGTCAACTCACAGTCTCTGCACACTCGGTCTAGACGAACACGGTCTCCAATGGGAGTGTCAACAAACAACGGTGGATCAAGGACATCCAAATCTAACCCCAAAGCACGGACGAAAGATGCAGCTAAGAACGAATGCGATGCACCAGAATCAAACAACACACTGGCCCAAGAATTATAAATGAGAAACATACCCCGCACGACTGAGGTCTCTGGCTGCTGATGAGTCACAGAAGGAGTAGAAGCTGTTGGAATGGCGAAGACTCTGCCTTGGGTCGTTGGACCCTGCTGACCTCCTCTCAGCTGGAACGGATGCTGAGGCCTGGCAGGAGTCAGAACTCCTCCAGTACGGGAATCCTGCACTGAACCTGAAGGACCTAACTGCTGCGGGCGTTGCTGCCCACCCCTCTGCTGCTGCTGCGACTGTGATCGTCCGTCTCTGAAATCTCCTGCCCTCCTGGGACAATCTCTAGCTATATGGCCCACCTGGCCACAATCGTAACACTCTGTTGCTCTGTAATCATTTCGCACATGCCCAGTCTGACGGCATCGATGGCAAACAAGAGGACCCCGCACGGACCCTGAACTGGCATGAGATCGCTGGCCATGAGAAAAGCGAGACTGCTCCCGCTGCCGCTTCCTCCCTAAGCTACCTGAAGAAGAAGATGAACTGGAATAGGAACCCTGTCGGCGCGGTTCCCATACCTTTGCCCTCGAAGCAAAGTCCCTCTGTTGATAATCTTTCCTGGGCTCGACTTCCTTGGCACAATCCACAAGCTCGGTAAAGACTCGAATCCGATGACCCATAACTGTCCGTTGAATAGATGAATGAAGACCCTTCTCAAACCTCTTACACTTACGCTCTTCTGAACTGACTAAATCAGTCGCGAATCGAGACAAGGCTTGGAACCTCAAGGTATACTGGGACATAGACATAGTCCCTTGCTCTAAGTGCTCAAACTGCTCTCTAAGCTGATCTCGATAACTCTCTGGGAAATACTGATTTTCAAAGACAACTAGGAAATCTGCCCAAGTCATAGTGCTGATAGGATCCATGATGGCCTGAGGATCCGCATCTCCACTGGCAATGAGACTAGCACGTCTCATCTCCACTACAGAACTCCACCATAGAATGGCCTCTCCTGAAAGCTGATAGGTAGCAAAGGTAATGCGCAACTTGTACTCTGTGATGCCTAAGGTGCCAAACACCCGTCGAATCTTCACTAGCCAATGATCAGCCTTAAGTGGTTCGCCATCCCCACTGAACTTGGGAGGATTCATCCTCCTGAACTCTCGCAAAGCTTCAAGGGTACGGTCACATGTACCATCTCTAGGAGCAGCAAAACCTCGACTAGTCTCGACCATGGCGGCCGCTAGCTCTCGCGCAAACTGACTAGGGGCAACAAGCCCCTCCCGAACGGGAACCGGAATAACGGGAGGTACAACATCTTCCACACCTGCTCGATGACCGTCGACTTCCTCGCTATGCGCCTCCTCAATGTTGTTCCTACGACCTCTTCCTAAAGCAATGTTGCGATGTGGAGGCATTCTACAAAGATTCAAGGAGATAATGAGAATTGAGCACAAAACAAGGCTCGAACAGATAGTCTAGTCGACAAGTAAGCCCTTACTCAAAGAAAACAGGCACGATGACCAAAACAATATATTCTCACAGACAAGGGAATCAGCAGAAGTAGGATGCCCACAAAAGAACAACATATCAACCTTACTTCAGGAATTTACGTCAACCTAGGGATCAATAGTCAATGCATACCTAAATGTTCATGCATGTATGCAATGCCAACAAACACAATGCAACCCATAGAGACTAACGTCTCCCCAAAGGCCTAAGTTTTCGAAACAGAAAGCTTTGATACCAAGTTGTCACGCCCCGAATTTTCAAGCCATATTTTTTTTTGAAATACACTTTGTTTATAATTGGGGACACAAACATGGATCATTATCATTTAAAAGAAGTCCAAACCCCGAACATATTCCATTTTAAGCTTACCAAAATCCGAGAGTGAGTGTGGAAAATCTAAATTATAAGTTCAAACCATAGAAGGGGTAGAAGAGAAGGAAAAATCATGTTTAAGTTATTACAAGCCATGAGTAGTGATAACCCACAATCCGGGTATTTCCAAAATGAGAGAGTACATAATTCCCAAAAACTACCAAATTGTCAGAATAATCAAGGGGACTCAAGATCCTCCAAAACTTTCTTCTTTCCTGCAGAACCTTTAAAAAAGGGCGTGTCACGCCAAAGTAGAAAATATCTATAGCAAACTATGTAATTAATTGGCATGACTAGAGTGAGATAGGAACAAGGATAACAAACATGAATGAACTAGATGATGCATGACATTTGATCCCACTACAAACATGATTCTTATATAACCGAAGTAAGCAAGAGTAAAGAGGAAAAGGGGTAACATCTACAAGTACCCTACTACATGATTCTTTATTATTTCTCATATTGACAAGTGATTATTAGGAGTGTGAGTCCCTCCTTTTGTTTCGCAATAGTAAAGGATTTCCGGAATTCCATCATAAGTCTATTTCGTTCAAGTTCATTGTATGGATAAGTATTGGAGTCCCGTCATAAGTCCACTCCATTAGTTATTCAACCGTATCACATGTGTCCCTTGGAACCCCATCATCCTTGGCATATCGGTGTATCAGTGTATCCGTGGTATATACATTGGCATGTGGATTGTGAAGCATACCCTTGTATCATTGGAATTTGCGAATGAACTGTTGGATGTTGGAGCAAGAATGTATCTATGCTTGACCATGTGTCCATCAAGTATCCGAGCAACCGTATAGAATCCAAGCATCCTTGTTGAAAATACTAATACGCCTCTTGTAAACCAACTCTTGTGTAATCCTTGATGGAAATGAGTTTTGATTCTTGATTTGAATATTGAGGAGTAAAATTCTTTTGGTCTCGATAGTCATGTTTGGTTTTGACTTTCATCCTGTCCTCTCTCTTATCCAATTTCGAGATTGAAATTTCTTTAAGGGATATGAGATGTTATGACTCGTATTTTCACAAGTATTTTTTAGAATTAATTCATGCTTTAAATCAAATCCATCGGTCCTTGGTTGAAAGTTCATGGGGGCGCTCATCATAAATTAGTGTTTGAAATTCCTTGGTTTAACGTTCTAAGGTTCAGAATCTATTCAGTGCCTCCACATCTCGAGTTCCCATCTCTAATTGAGTCAAAGTATGTTTTGTGGTGAGTTCTTTTGGTTCCCGAGAGTCATGGATCGGTTCAGGGTGTCTTGGGATGGCCCAGGATGAAATTGGGCTTGAAAACCAAATATGGTGCATGTGCACCGGTTGGGCACAACTGTGCACTGGTACACATGGCCTCTGTTGGGGTAACCATTCAGCTGCATCGGTTTCATGTTTTGGTTGCACCGACGCAGGGAGACTCTGTGATTGCACGTTGGCTGTTCAAGCCTTGTACACCGGTTGAAGCAAAAGGTTGCACCGGTACACAGAGCCTCTGGGATGGCTGCACAGGTTCTGCTAGGTTGGTACACCAGTGCAGGGGGCTTCTATTGTGGCAGGATTGGGCATTTGGTCTAGTTGCACCGATTGGGCATTTTGGTTGCACTGGTGCACAGAGCACTCGGGCAACCACTTAGATGCTTGTGCACTGGTTGGAGAAAACTCTATAGCGGTGCACAGAGCCTTCTGGCATACTTTTTGGAGCTCATTAAGGGCATTTTGGTACTTTTGCTCGGGGTTTATATATATATCAAATGTGAGGGAAAACCCCTCATTTTGCTCCAGTTGGCTCTCTCTACCCCTCACGTAAATCCCTCTATATATATCTCACTTCTCCTCCCTTGTTCTCTCTAATTTATAGAAGGCATTCCCTAGGATTTTGAAAAAATCTTGTTCACTAACATCGTCAAGCTCGTCAAGGGCTACGCATGGATGGTCTCGATTCATGATGGTGTGAAGAATACCTCACCTAGGGATTTTGAGATTCGATAGTTCCGGTGGGTAAAATTTCTCCTACTCCCTTGTATGTATGTGCGAGTGATTTCATTTCCTTTGTTTTTGTAGTTCATGAGACTAGATCTCCTTTGGGTGACCTAAAAATGTTTAGGCTTGAGTGGTGGTTAAGTACTAGTGAATGTGTGGTAAGGGAAGGTTTAGGGTTCTTGAAATTATGCCCACTAAGTGTTTGATAAAATGTCCAAGTAGGTTGTGGGAAAAATTTGTGGAAACCAAGAGTTGAATTGTGGTTATTTTGGGTTTCTGTATTGTGACACCACAGTCTAAGGTGTCAACTAGAGTCCTAGAGGGGATATTCGGGTTAGTGGATAAGTCCCACATCGCTTGGTGGATATAAGTTGTGTATGCTATAAATAATAGATCATGAACCTATCTTGCACAAGGCCTTTTAAAGTCGTGTGGGCATCAAAGCCCATTAGAACATCCCAGTTAAGCGTGCTTGTCCTGGATTAGTCCAAGGATGGGTGACCCCCTGGGAAGTCTACTGGGACTTGGCGACCAAAGCGGACAATATTGTGCAGGGTGGAGGTGGGTCGTTACATATGGTATCAGAGCCTGCACCAACCGGAAATGTGGGACCAGAGGAGAATCTGGACCCCACACGAGGACGTGTGGTCCAAGTGGGGGAGATTGTGACACCCTAGTCTAAGGCGTCAACTAGAGTCCTAGAGGGGACATTCGGGTTAGTGGACAAGTCCCACATCGCTTGGTGGATATAAGTTGTGTGTGCTATAAATAATAGATCATAAACTTACCTTGCACAAGGCCTTTTAAAGTCGTGCGGGCGTCAAAGCCCATTGGAACATCCCAGTTAAGCATGCTTGTCCTAGATTATTCCAAGGATGGGTGACTCCCTGGGAAGTCCACTAGGACTTGGCGGCCAAAGCGGACAATATTGTGCAGGGTGGAGACGGGTCGTTACATGTATCACCCTAAAATCACGTGAGCGTCAAGAAAGAGAGTTGGTTAAAGTTAAAGCATTAGTAGATTTATTATTCCTGGATCTAGTAATCATAGGATGTGAAGATCTGGTAGTAGTGGGTATTGTAGTATTGTTATTGTTAGTTTTAGACCTAGTTATCATAGGATGACTTTGTGTGTTGGTAGTCAACTTAGATCTGGGAGGACTAGCAGATGGAGTAAAATTAGTATTGTTATTAAACATAGAGTTGAAATCTTGTTGATGCATAAAATTATCAATGTGATCACATATAGAAATTTCTGTTTTGAGGAATACAAAATAGGGAGTAACTTGGTTCTGATCAGAACTTGACCTATCCTTATTATTTGTAATCAAAGATTGATATGGAAAATCATTCTCAATGAATTTAACATGTCTAGATAAAAACACCTTAATGGTTATGAGATCTAAGCATCTAAATCCTTTGTACCAGGAGAATATACTAAAAAAATACATGCCCTGAATCTAGGTTCTAGTTTATTGGAATTGTAATGTCTAAGGTAGGGAAAGAAGCAACATCCAAAAGGTCTAAGGATATTATAATCAAAAAATTCTTTGTATAATCTATGATAAGGAACATCAAAGTTTAAAGAGGAATGAGGTAGTCTGTTAATCAAATACATGGAAGTGATAATGGCTTCAAGCCAACATTTTATAGGCATATTAGCTTATTGAAGAAGTGTTATGGCCGTTTCAACAATATGGCAATGTTTTCTTTCAACCATTCTATTCTGTTGAGGTGTGTAAGGACAAGTGGTGTGTTGTATTATTCCAAACTTCGCAAAAAATTCATTCATAAGTATATTGATAAATTCACCACCACAATCAGATGTTATAGTTTGTATAGATGATTTGAATTGATTTGAGACAAAACTTTTAAAGTGTTGAATTTTAGATGATACATCACTCTTAAGACATAAAGGAAAAATTCAACAATACCTAGTGAAATCATCAATCATGAGTAAGTAATATCTAAAACCAGTAAAAGATGTAATGGGGGCAGGTTCCCTTACATCAGCATGTATTAGCTCAGAAGGTAAAGTGGTTTTTGTACTTGATATAGGAAATGGTAATCTATGACTCTTGCCTTTATTTACAAGAATAATAAGAGAAAGAATTAAAAATTGATGACACAGGTAAGCTATATTTGGTGGACAGATGATATAACATCTCAGCATTAGGATGCCCTAATCTCATGTGCCGAAGTTCAGTGTTAACATTGGTACAAGCAAGGGCAGTGACTAATTTCTTGTTCTCAGAAGAATGTAGAAGGGGATAAAGCCCCTGATGGCATGGACCCTTGTGCAGTATTTGATTGGTTGCTAAATCCTAAGGCACATAACCAACAGAGTCAAAGGTTATTCTACAGTTATTGTCACATGCAAACTTATGTACTGATAATAAATTTATAGATATTAGAGGGACATGCAATATATTATTAAGATGGAACTTTTGATGAGGTAAAAGTATAGTGTCATTACCTGAATTAGCAACAGGAATAGATTGCCCATTACCTACCATGACATTATTTGAATGATCTTGAATTGGAATCGAGATATTACTTGAGAGATTAGTAACATGAGAGGTAGCACCAGAATCAAAGTACTCGAGTGAAGGTTGTAAAACCATAGCTTGACCTGTATTGTATAGATTCTGATTTTGAGGAATAAGCAGTGTCATATTTGAATGGGCATTTGATTGGAGGGAATCATGAAGCAACCATTGGTGTTGAGCATTAATGCTTATGATCTGAGAGAGTTCTGATTACAAATGTAATTGAAACTGTGATTCTGATAAGTTGGTCTATAATTGAGATCTTATCTGAAGAAACACTTGTCAGCCAAGTGATTAAACTTCCCACAAATTTGACAAGGATTGGAATTGTTTCTAGGGTTAGCCTTGTATCTATTTCCCTTGTAAATTCTTCCACCACCATTCTGAGTATATCCATTATAAGAAATGATATTTTTATTAATTAAATGATATGATAGAGAGTGGTTTATATAGATGTTTTAGCCAATATACAGGATAAGAAACAAACCATGCCCAAAAGCCTAACAAAACAACAGCCCAGTACATTTTGGATTTCTGGAAAAAACATAGATCAACTACCAGAAAAGTAGGGATGCTTTACCTGGAAATCAAGTATAACTCTGATTATCTCTGCATGAACTCAGGCTTATTACCAGGAAAGCTGGGATGCTTTACCGGGAAATCACTTGGAATATAGCAGCCATTAATATTGCTTAGACTGATCTACCGGAAGATGAAGAATGAATTTACGGAAGATTACAGTGATTAACATCTAGGTTTATTCTTTCACACTCTCCTTCAAACTGATGCAGGTATTTGACATAGCTTCAGTTTGGTTCTAAGAAATTCAAATCTTGAAATTGTTAGAGGTTTTGTAATTATATCAACGATCTGATGATGAGAGGGAATGTGGAAAACTTGAAGTTGTTTTGAGCAATTTTATCTCTAACAAAATGGAAATCAACTTCAATGTATTTTATTCTGGCATGAAAAATAGGACTGGTTGCCAGAAAAATTGTAGAGTTGTTATCACACCATAGTGTAAGATTAATATTTGAGTAAAAGATTTGTAAATCTTTTATGAACTGAATTAACCATAACATTTCTGATGCAGCATTGGCCAAGGCTTTATACTCAGCGTATGTGGATGACCTAGCTACTGTTGGTTGCTTTTTAGCAGACTTTGAAATGAGGTTGTAGTTCAAGTGAACATAATATCCCCCTGTAGACCTTCTATCATCTGCATCTCCATCCCAGTCAGCATCAGAAAATGCAGTAAGAGTAGTTAGGCCTTTGTTGAAGAGAAAATATTTGTCAAGAGTGCCCTTTACATATCTTAGAATCCTTTTCACTTTAGTATAATGATTTTTAGTGGGTGCATGCATGTGTTGACATACACTATTTACTGCAAAAGATAAATCATGTCTTGTTAAGGTTAAGTATTGTAGTGATCCAACAATGGATCTATATAGCTCATCATCTTCCATAAGTTTGAAATTATCATTATTCTTCTTTGAATATGAGGGAGTGGGACAAGATACGTAGTTTGTCATACTAGCTTTGTCAAGGATATCCATTGCATATTTTCTTTGTGATAATATAAGATGATTTTTAGATCTGATGACTTCTGTCATGCCCCAAATTTTCAAACCATTTTTTTGAAATCATTCATTAAATGGGGAAACAATCATTGCTCATCACAATTTAAAATAAATCTAAGTACCAATGCACCCCATTCCACACAAACATGAAAATCCGAGAGTAAAATAAGAAAGTAAAACCCAACACATAGAAAGAGGGAGAAAGAGAGAAGTTAAGTTATTATAAACCACTACTCCTATTACAAGCCCAAGGGCTAAAACCAATAAATATAGAAAGGTGATACGGTCATCAAAGAACCCTCAAGCATCAATGAGTTCCAATATCTTCCAAAACCGGGTCCTTACCTGTGGATTTAAAAATAGAGGCCGTGTCATGCCAAAGTAGGAAATATCTATCACTAATATATTTATGCTTGGCGTGACAAGTGTGTGCAATGTACAAAGTGATATCAAAATATGAAAGATCTATGCAATGCAAGGCAAATGATCCCAATAGAGACACTATGACATATCGAGCCAACATAAATAAGAAAAGGTGCAAGAGACCACAAGATAAGGGCCTACACAAGAGTAAGTTACCATTCCATTTGAGTTGATGAATAACTTCCAAGGGGCAACTAGACAAGAGCCCACAAAATAGGTGAGATAAACATTTGCAAGGGACAACTAAACAAGAGTCCACAATAGGTAACAATAGAGATTCAAGGGACAACTAAACAAGGGTCCATGACTATGCGACATAGGTGTTCATTCAATGTTATTTAACACTTGGTTACGTTCACGTCTCATTCCATGTTGTATGCCATGTCAAGTAAGGGAATCCCTAGTCAAGGCATTCTAACGTAAAGTGTCAATAGAATCCCTAGACAAGGCATCCGTAGAGTATCAAATTTCAGAACTCCTAGACAAGGCATTCGATATAATCATAGTGTCAAGAGGATCCCTGAACAAGGCACCCATCTAATCGTAGTGTCCATCGAATCCCTAAACAAGGCATCCTTAATTATTTGATCTTAGTGACATAGATAAGGCAAGGCTCGATTAGCGGCTCGTCAACCCACTAACCAATCCTATTCGGTCTTTCCCAAATAATGTTGGGAGGGCTCTCGTCACCCCCATTGTGCACAATGTCGTGGATGGAGCGACCATCCTAGGACCCCTGAACAAGGCGCCCCGTATCAAGTATCAAAATTCCATATCATAGTCACTGTGTCCGGTAGTCCCTGAACAAGACACTGTCTCGTATAGTACGTCAATGTAATAAGTGTGTCATCAACGTATAATTCGATCGTATAGGTGAGATAGTAACCCACGACATGACCAATGCGCC
>NMUG010004480.1:0-13840 GCA_002855965.1 Monotropa hypopitys | reverse complement strand
GTTCTCCTGCAACCGCAAGAGCATATACGAAAAAAATAAGATGAGACCTGGCGAGATGAAATCTCTTTGCCCTGGACCCGCTCATAAATAAGTTTGAAAAATAGGATCGGGCGATAAATTTCCGTAAAAAATTCAGTATTCAAGATTTCAGTACTTAATTTTCAATTTTTAGTTTTCAAATTTATCAAACAGACCATTTAACCTAGAAGAATCGAGAATCACCCCACTACAAAAAAAACAAATATAAACACCAAACAAAATAAACATCAATTTTGAATTCGTTAAATTTTGGATCTAGACCTAAACAATTAACTAGTTGATTAGCCTAAAGCTCATTTGGGAGTCTGATATTAAGAGGACTCTCAATTAATTAGAGAACCTTGATTTTTTGAGGTCAGTGTTAATTTTTTTGAATCCAACATTTATAAGAGGATTCTAATACATAAAAATTATACTTATTTTTTACAATCACATTAATCACTAACAATATTTATTTATTCTTAAAATACAATTAATTTAATATAATAATGATAAGTGGGCAAGTAACGAATTAATTGTTTGGCCTAAATAATTCGATATTACTGTCACTGTTTTTTTGACATTTTTTTTTCTAAATTTGAACGAGATTCGCTCTAAATTTTTTAAATTAATTATTCATCTTGTTAAAAAGGAATATTGAATATAAAAATATGACTAAAAACTCAAAAATATTTTTTACTTAATCCAAAAATATTTTAAAGAAGTTTTTTCCCGTTTTCGGTTTGTATTTTCATACTTTTTTACTTTTGACAAATTATAAATTTTAACAAAAAATTATATAAAATCGTCTCTTTTACAAAAGCCAAACAAGGCGCATGCAATCAATCCCAAAGGCCAAAGCGCCACTGCGCTCTCTCGCCCTCTCTGAACTCTGTTGCTCTGGGTCTCTCCGCTCAGAAGAGGAACAAGCATGGGGTTGATGATCCTTATTTGCCCAAAATCTCCACACGTATGCTACCTTTTATCCTTTTTTTTTGTCACAATTCAAACTGCTTTCCATTTCCTTGCCTTATTTCATTGTGTTATATGAGCTACAACATCATTTGCAATTGTCTTTTCAGGCCGATCGATATTCAAAGAACAATTTCATTGATAAACAAAATTACATTATAACTAAAATGAAGTACATAACTGAAATCCGAAAATAAAAGTGCAAACCGAATCGAGCAATGTTCTGTTGTTAAAACAGATTCGCCGCCTCCGGAGGTGTTGAGGTATCGTCGGCGTCTGTCTCCCAGGATAAGTCGGTCTTGAACCACTGCTCTTGGAACACCACAAGAACAGACTTGGCGAACTGGGTTGAGCTGAACTCTCTCTCTCTCTCAAGAACGAAAATGGAAGGAAGTTGTGTTGCTGTGATTTCTGGTGTCTTTGAACTCCTTCGGAACCGAGATTATATAGAGTAGGATAAGAGGTCAGCCCACTATAAAACATGGAAGAAATTAGGAAGGACAGCTTACCAAAATGTGGGGAAAAGCTATTTGGGAATATCCCCCTAAAACAGGGAGAAGAGAATCCATCTCCCCAAAATCGGATTGTGTTCCCAATGACGACTGGTTGCCCCAAGGGACCCTCCAAGCCAATCATTCACACTACCCAAATTTCCAACAATCCCCCACATGAATGGATTGGCGTGCAACATGACGCTGAGTACAAAGAAGACTTTGAGAGAGAGCACCACGAATAATTCCTACATAGGATAGGTAGTTTTTGGCCTTGAACCTTCCCTTGTGATAGCCCATCGGATTTACTGGCTGACCAGTGAACACGATGTCTTGAACTGTTCTGCCGTTTGTGTAAACTGAGTCAATGAACTTTACACAGTAACTTCTCCTAGCACAGTTCAGTTCTCACTGTTGGGTTTATTTTGGCCATGACACCCTCGCCTGGTTCTGCAAGTATTTTCTCGAGAATTTAGCCTTTCATCATTCTCATAGAAGCGGCCCCACTTCATACTCACATAGGTAACTTCTTATCAATGAGTAATCCATTATATTCTGCTTGGCTCACCAACGCATAAGAGTCATTAAAAGCATAAGCTTATCCTTCGCACATATCACTGTTGCATTATAGGAATGTGTTGGAGATATAATCTCCTCAGTGATCTCACCATCTACACGCAATTAGGTTGTCCCATTGAACCTAGATCTTGGGATCTCCAGTCAAATAGGTTGGGTTTCCATCACGGTAGTTTTCAACATCATAGGCTTTAGTCCCATTCCCGTCGATGCTTTATCAACTATCTCTCTGTTTAACCCTTTGGTTAGCGGTTCCGCAATATTGTCTTTTGATTTCACATAATCAATCGTGACAATCCCACTTGAGAGCAATTGTCTAATGGTATTATGTCTTCGACATATATGTCATGACTTACCATTGTATATATTACTCTGTGCTCGTCCAATTGCTGATTGACTATCGCAATGGATGCTTATTGCTGGCACAGGTCTCGACCATCTTGGAATATCTTCAAGAAAATGGCGTAGCCATTCTGCCTCTTCAATTGCCTTATCTAAAGCAATGAATTCTGATTCCATCGTAGATCGTGCAATACACGTCAGTTTGGCAAATTTCGAAGACACTACTACACCACCCAAGGCGAAGACATATTCACTCGTGGATTTCGAGTCTTTTATATCAGAAATCCAATTTGCATCAGTGTACCCCTCTAGTACTGCTAGATCTCTGGTATAGTGCAGTCCATAATCACGAGTGTACCTCAAGTATAGTAGCACTCTGATTATTGATTTCCAGTGGTTCTCCTCTGGATTGCTTGTATATCTACTAAGTCTGCTGACATAGTAGGCTATATCAGGCCTTGTACAACTCATCAAGTACATTAGACTTCTAATTATCCTTGAATACTCTAGTTGAGATATACTCTCACCAGAATTCTTAGATAAATGAAGATTTGTGTCCACAGGAGTCCTGGCGACATTTATATCTGACTTACTGTAGAATCTTCTCAATGTAATGAGTCTGAGACAATACAAGTCCATTCGATGTTCTAGAGATTTTCACACCTAGAATCACATCTGCAAGGCCCATATCCTTCATGTCAAACTTCGAGTTTAGCATGTTCTTGGTAGATTTAATGATTTTATCATTACTACCCACAATAAGCATGTCATCAACGTAAAGACATAATATTACATAGCCTTCAGCTGTGTCTTTCACGTAAACACACTTGTCACATTCGTTGATTCTGAAGCCATTTGACAACATAACATTATCAAACTTCTCATGTCATTGTTTCGGTGCTTGTTTCAGACCATACAACGATTTGACTAGTCCACAGACTTTCCTTTCCTGATTAGGAGTAGAAAACCCCTCAGGTTGTTCCATATAGATCTCTTCATTCAGATCACCATTGAGAAAAGTTGTCCTTACATCCATCTGATGAATTTCCAAATTGCGCAGCGCTGCTATTACAATTATCATCCGGATAGATGTTATTCTCGTAACAGGAGAATATGTGTCAAAGTAATCAAGACCTTCTTTCTGCTTGTATCCTTTGATAACAAGTCTAGCCTTATACTTATCTATTGACCCATCATCTTTAATCTTTCTTTTAAAGATCCACTTGCAGCCAAGAGACTTATTTCCTGGATGAAGATCCACCAGTTCCCATGTATGATTCTGCAAATTTGAATCAATTTCACTC
Source organism: Monotropa hypopitys (assembly GCA_002855965.1). Taxonomy (NCBI): domain Eukaryota; kingdom Viridiplantae; phylum Streptophyta; class Magnoliopsida; order Ericales; family Ericaceae; genus Monotropa; species Monotropa hypopitys. The sequence continues at coordinate 10,137 of NMUG010004480.1, read as the reverse complement.
TTGATTGCCTCTTTCCACATAGGTCCTTCTGGAGAGCTTACAGCTTTTTTGAAGTTCTTAGGCTCACTTTCCAACATGTATGTTAGGAAATCTGGACCAAAAGAAGTTGAGGTTCTTGCCCTTTTACTACGTCTAGGCTCAAGATCTTCTTCTTGGTCTTCACTGCTTTCATCAACAGTCTCTAGAGTACGTTTTACCGAACTCGATTCTCTAACGGATCTACACGGAAACACATGTTCAAAGAACGTTGCATTTCTAGATTCCATGATCATATTCTTGTGTATATCTGGTATCTCAGATTCATGCACCAAGAATCGATATGCACTACTGTTATGAGCATAACCGATGAACACGCAGTCTACGGTTTGAGGTCGTATCTTTACCTTCTTAGGTATAGGTACCGCAACCTTAGCAAGGCACCCCCACATTCGTAAGTACTTATAGGAAGGTTGTCGACCATTCCAAAGTTCATACGAGGTCTTGTCAAGTTTCTTCCGAGGAACTTTGTTGAGGAGATAGTTGGCTGATAGAATAGCTTCTCCCCACATGTTCTGTGTTAGCCCAGAACTGATCAACATTGAGTTCATCATCTCCTTCAAAGTCCCATTCTTACGCTCAGCAATCCCATTTGACTGAGGCAAATAAGGTGCAGTTGTTTGGTGTATGATACCATGTTGAGCACAAAAGTCTCCAATTGATACTTCATATTCTCCACCACGATCACTGCGTACCATTTTGATCTTTCTGTCAAGTTGATTTTCCACTTCATTCTTGTAAAGAATGAATTTCTCTAGAGCTTCATCTTTACTCTTGAGCAAGTACACGTAGCAGTATTTCGTACAATTATCAATGAAAGTAATGAAATACTTGTTGCCTCCTCTGGTTTGAACAAATTTGAGATCGCATACATCTGTATGGACCAAACCTAGAGGTTCAGTACTTCTTCCTATTGTCTTGAAAGAAGATCTCGTCATCTCAGCTTCCACACAAGTTTCACATTTATAACTTTTATCAATGTGGAATGATGGAATGTGGTCCAAGTTAATTAACCTACGCAAGGTGTCAAAATTAACATGACCTAGTCTACCATGCCATAAATTGGAAGACTCAAGCAAGTAAGTAGAAGGGGCTTTCATTTCATTCTTGCTACTAGAGCCTGGATACATTGTCATCACACTGAGTTTGAACAACCCATTTGACACATAACCCTTCCCTACAAATATCCCAGCCTTAGTGAGAACAATTTTGTCTGACTCAATAACCATACAGAATCCATGCTTTGAAACCAGAGACCCAGAAATCAGATTCTTCCGTATATCCGGTACATATAAGACATTGTTCAGAGTCAGCTCTCTGCCTGAAGTCAATTTCAGAACAACTTTGCCTTGTCCAGCTATATCATATGTAGCTGAGTTGCCCATATAGAGCTTTTCTCCATTCAGAGTCAAGGATCTGAACATCTGCCTATCTGAGCAGATGTGGCGAGTAGCTCCAGTATGGCAGTATCCACCCTTCATTCACGAGTATTAGAACCAACCAGGTTCACCTCAGATACAACAACAGACAAATTCATGTCTTCCATGCCTTCCACCAGTTGAGCATGTGAATGTTGCTGGTTCTGTTGCCTGCGTGGCTTGCGGCAATCAGCAGAGCGATGTCCAACCTTGTCACAGTTGAAGCAACATCCAAGAAACTGAGTACTTTGTTTCTTCCCAACGCCTCCCTGAGGTCTGAACTTGTTATCTTTGCCCTTACCAGCAAGCCTGTCTAGAACTTTCTTCTTGTTTCCAGCACTATGGCCTTGTTCAACAACATTAGCCTTGGGCACAAAGGATGAGTGCACCGTCTTGCCCGTAATCTGATTCTGTTATTCGATTTAGAGCTTGGTGATCAGCATCTCTAAAGTCATCTGCTTATTTTTGAACACCAGATACATCTTGAAGCTATTCCAAGATGGAGGCAATTTGTGAATCACCGTAGCCACTTGGTATGATTCATTCAAGACCATTCCTCCAGCCTTGATTTCATTCAGGAGAACCTGAATTTCTTGGACTTGACTGCTCACAGTCTTGCTGTCCACCATTTTGTAGTCATAAAGTCTTCCCACGACAAACTTCTTGATACCAGCCCCCCCAATTTTGTATTTGTTCTCCAAGGATTCCCAGAGTTCCTTGGCCGTCTTTGCCTCGCAATAGACTTTGTACAGCGTCATATCTAGACTGTTCAACACATAATTCCGACATAAGAAATCGGAGTGTTTCCATGCATCTAGTGCAACCCGAGCATCCTTGTCAGTATTGTTCTCAACAACAATGGGGGCATCTTCTGACAGGAAACTTGAAAGATTTAAGGTAGTAAGATAGAAGTACATCTTCTTCTGCCATGGCTTGAAGTCAACATTTTTGAACTTCTCAGGCTTGCCAATGTGACTGAATGGAACATTAGGCACCGCAGAAGGGATAGCCACTGTCACTGTTGGAGTTCCATTCTCACACCCATTTGCATTTTCAGTTGACATCTTTCACGAGTTGAGTGAGTGTAGAAAACTTAAATCAATAGCCCAACAATAATCAAGAATAGATTTTATCCAAAGATAGACAATCACAATATAGTCCAACAATCTAAACTTATGAACAAAACAGTCTATCACCCGTTTCGACCCAATGTAGCCTGGGGGTCCCAGGGGGCTCTCCCCCTGGTGGGGGTTCCAAGGGGGACTGTGTCCCCATTGGCGGGGGTCCGGGGGGCAGCGCCCCAGCGGCGGGAGTTTGAGGGCAGAGCCCTCAATGGGTATGCAACTTTCTCTACAGGAGAAGTTGCCGAGCTGAATACTCTTCAGCCGCACTAGGAACATACAGGTATTGCCGCGCAAGGTGTAGCCGAGCAGAGCCGAGCAGTGCCGAGCAGAGCTACTGCCGAGCAGAGCTACTGCCGAACAGAGCTTTGCCGCACAGAGCTTCTACTGAGCTGAGCATCCGCTGAACAGAGCTTTTGAGGAGCATAGCTTCTGCCGAGCAAGGCTTTGCCGAGCTGAGGCATAGCCGCATTGGCCTGATGATCTGAGACTGAGCAGTGTCATGGCATATGCCAAGTAGATTGCTCCATAAGCCGCACAGACATCATCTGGTCAGATGGCCATTACGGCTGACCGCACACAGCCATAGCCGAACAAGAAAGTCTCAGCCGCGCACGACTGGACACACCCGTACAAAGACACTATATGCCGCACACAACACATATAGTGCCGCACTGAATACAGAAGTGCCGAGCTGTGCTGAGCAGACAGGTGCTGTGCTGAGTAGTTAATTGTCGAGCTGAGCACAACAGGTGCCGCACAGACATAATAACGCCCACACAGACCAGTTCATCTCGGGAATTGATAGATGAGCTCGGGAAACATCCTAATAGCTCGGGAAATCATCTCAGGAGCATCGTGAACTTGTTTCCTATCATTTCGACTTCATTCTGTAAGCAAACTGTTAGTACCCGAAATGAAGTTTTTCTTTGGATCGATCATAAAAGTCTGTTTTAAGTTTGTAAGTAAATATATACATAAAGGAGGCGATCGATATCCAAAGAACAATTTCATTGATAAACAAAATTACATTACAACTAAAATGAAGTACAGAACTGAAATACGAAAATAAAAGTGTAAACCGAATCAAGCACTGCTCTGTCCTTCAAATGAATTCGCCACCTCCGGGGGTGTTGAGGTATTGTCGGTGTCTATCTCCCAGAATAAGTCGGTCTTGAACCACTGCTCTTGGAACACCACAAGAGCAGCCTTGGCGAACTGGACTGATCTGAGCTCTCTCTCTCTCAAGAACGAAAATGGAAGGAAGTTGTGTTGCTGTGATTTCTGGTGCCTCTGAACTCCTCCGGAACCGAGATTATATAGAGTAGGAGAAGAGGGCAACCCACCATAAAATAGGGAAGAAATTAGGGAGGACAGCCTACCAAAATCTGGGGAAAAGTTATTGGGGAATATCCCCCTAAAACAGGGAGGAGAGAATTCCTCTCCCCAAAATCGGGTTGTGTTCCCAATGGCGGCTGGTTGCCCCAAGGGACCCTCCAAGCCAACCATTCACACTACCCAAATTTCCAACATTTTTGTTCAGAAAAAACCTCTGAGAGGGAAGAACGAGCTTTGATCTTGCCTTTACTTTATTGTTGGTGGCTCACCGAAACAAAATTTTGACTAAGCTCTATCAAAGTTTTTGTTTTCCTTTTCTTTCATTATCTGAGCAACCAAATCAAGGCTTAACGTTCTCATGGGTTCTTGAGGAAATATAGGAAAAGGAAAGGAATTAAAATATTAGGACATGGGTTTCTGCCTTTTGGATTTCCATGAGCTTTCGTGCCCACTTGACTGATCCTTTCAAGTAGAACGATATGTAAGGGATAAGACATTGTCCTATTATTTTACAAATACTCTATAACCAATCAGAGCAAAGGCTTTTTGGATTCTTGAGAAACTACACTGAAAGACCAGAAATTGGCATTGTTTTTGGTAGAGGTACTGGCATTAGTGTTTTCACTGGTTTCAAAATCAGTCTATATAGGCCTCGACGGAAATACCCGACTAAACTAGAGGGAGAGCAGGATCCGCGGCAGAAATTTGACCAAAGAGATTTCATTTACCTATATGCCTACCCGGAACTAGCAGCCCTCACTCTCACTATCTTTTTATTATCACATAGGTCTACCCGGGAGCAGCCCATGTCCCATTGAGTTTATAGATATAACTTACATTGACTCTAACTTTGAGCAAACATGGATTTTCTGTAGTTCTTACTAAATTTTATCCCTTGTCTTTTTGGTGTTCAGGTATGGAATGGGAACCGATTATCAGAGTGTTTCAGTGACATATATCCTTTTTGTTTATTATGCAATGTGGCATTACTTTTCCCATTAAATTGTGATACCTTTTCCCCTAACAGTGTTTACAGTGCTAGGTCTTGGAGCCAATACAATGACTTTGCTGATGATCATTGTACTAATTACTAGAAGAACTGCCAGACGTGGTGAAAGGGTAAATCATTATGACTATATTTGTTAACTTTCTGAGAAATTATAGGACTGGAATAGGAAAGAACGACGACACAACCCCATTAGAAATAATTCTAATCTCTTCTCTTATTCTTGTTATCTTGTCTTATGTATCCCATAATGTCCTGGTCTATAAAAAACTGTTACTTATCAAAAACTTATCATCTCCTGCACAATTTAACCTGTTTTGTTGCTTAGAGAACTAAGGAAGTTTGGTACACTGCACACCTGTTGTAGTCGATATTACTTGTCTTTTGTACAATTGCTTATATTCACGTAAAAAGTAGCTATGCAGGACATTTATTTTATTTTCCTAATTAAGAAAGGTATTCTTTATGTTAATGGTTAACTTAATCATGCAGATGTATGTTTTAGAGAAGGCTGTTTTGCGTCTTATACCTGTCCTTGGAGCAAGCGTAGCATTTCTTGACATGACTTTGCTTTTGAAGCATGCACTGAATGCTAACAGTAGTCCATACCATGAATGGGTTTTCAGAGTTTCTCAATTCTTGACGTGGGTATGCTTTGAAGAAGTTACTACTGGGCCATGACATTTCTACATGACACATCTTTCTTCTATTCTCATTGTTTATTGGTTTCCCTTTGCATTGCGTATTGCAGGTTATCATTCTACTTGTCTCAAACTTTCGCAACTGGTTTGGAATTTTTTGCAACCGAATCTTGTGCTTTTGGTGGGTCATGAAACCATTATTGGCAATCCCTTTTCTGCAAGCAGCTTTTTCTTCACAGCAGGTACCTTCTTTTGCCTTATGTCACGTGAATTGCTTGAAGCCTGATGTCCCCTTTTTTTATAGTCATCATGGAATCTTCTACCGCATAGGAGGAATGACATGCTTCGTTGCATTTATTTGCCACTATTTTTACTTTCCATTGGGTTTCTCTGTTTTGTTTCTCGTTTCATTGAGTGTTAAATGTGCGGATCTTTTGGGTTGTTTTAAGACTCCTCTTATCCAAGTTGAAAATACAAATTCTTGAAGTTACAGCCCCTCTAATAAGTTAAGCTTTTAGAGGTATCAGTCAATTCACTGCTTGCCTGATAATTATTTTCTTCCATGTGTTCGATCCACTTATGGAAGGACATTTGGTATATAACTACTAAGTAGGTCCTTTCTAAAGCTTAAAGATTTATTTTGTTGTAAAAATAGTCTACTAGGGTGACTTTTGATAGCACCTAAGGTCTTTCAACTTTTTTGTGCTATAATTTTGGCATGCAAGAGAAACCTTTGTAGGTGCTCGTGCTGATGGTGGAAGTTATTGGTTGTCTTCTTAATACCATTACATAAAACCACTGACAAGAAGCCTGTCTAGTTCTTTGAACTTGATATATGGAAATCTCCTCTTTTTTTAAATCGAAAATTCATGTTTTTTTTTTGGTTTATTCACTTGATTTAGCTACCTCAGATCTCCTGGTTCAAACTTCGCGGTAGCCATTTTCAATCATTGTATTGTTCCATCTAGCAGGCTTTAAGATTTTTTAAGGAGAGTTGTGTGCTTTCCGTGGATATCTTGTTCAGCATTGGTATTAACGTTATCAGAATAAAGTGGACATCCTCCATAAGAAGGTAAATTGTCACTTGGTTATCCATACTTGTTATTTTGTGTTACAGGGATAATTTAGTCTGGATAAAATTTAACTTCTGGAATTCTGGTTACCCCTAATAACCTCTTAGTACTTTTGTGTTATAATTTTAAAAATGCTTACAAAAATTTGATCGAGTTAACATTCAATTTGTAGCTGCCATGTCATAAGAATATTTTTGCATCCTTTATTCCTATCAGGCTTGTCTTCGGTGCATATGGAAACCCAAAACAAAACACATACTTGTTGAGCGACAACTTGGTTTCTTTTATATTTATTATCTTTTGTAATCAAATAATATAATGACGTCTCTCGTCTGTGGAGTAGGCAGAGGGGCCAAACCACGTAATTTGTCAGTGTTCACTATTATTAATTTCTTGTGTGTTTTGACTTTGTCGCTCGCGTTTCCGTTACGTGTGTGGAATTAACCCCCCTATTATGGTGGGAATCACTCAGAACTCGAATTTGTAAATCGAGCTCCTAAGTCTTAAATCCCAACACTTCTTGTATAACTAGAAGCTACAAATGTATTATCCCACTATTTGTTTTTTCCCACTAAATATGGAGATTTTATGATTTACATTAAGGATATTTTTCTCATATATTTTAAAACTATTTATTTGGGTGAGAAGTGAGACTAATGCACAAAGTCACTTGAAAAGCATGTAAAAAAATATAGAGGACAAATAAGGCATAAAATTCATGTTGTGCGAAACATAGAGAAGTGACTAGACAATTATTTTGGACAATATTAGTACTATCAGTATGTTGGAGAATCACGCCTTGCATTTCACATTGGCTATTTGCCATTCGATTACGCATGCCCCGGTATGTAGCTTTTAGGTGTCTAGTTTATGATTGTCAAGGTTTTTCTGTATCTTTGACATGCTAATTGCTTGACTTTGGATGTCTTTTCTTGGTTAATGGCCTTTTGACATGTCTATCCCAAAGCCGTGCCTTTTCGAAATGACGCATGGCCGTTGACTTGCTATACCATGAAACGCATGGACATGTCCCCATCTATCCTCTTTTTTTCTTTGTATGTTTGTTTTAAGTGAGAACCTTTTTGGCCTTGAGGTGCTAATTGTCCATTCACATTTAATGCGCGCCACAACGTGTCACCGCATTTTAATTTCTTGACTATTTTATCTTGGGCATTGCCCCCCGTAGCCTCGTTTTCTTATATCCTTGTTTTAAAGGACCACAATGTCTTGGTCTTGACTTGCACGTTGGCATGTCATGGCATGCCTTCTTCGGACCGTGACATGCCTTGCCTTGCTGTTTTCCTATCATCATGTCTTTACCTTGCCTTGGCTTGCACGTTGACATTCCATGGAATGTCTTTTTTCCACCACAGTGTTTTGACCTTTCCTTGTTCCACGCACGTCACTTGCCATGACATTCATGCCATGACACAGTGCATGTAACATGAAGATTAACTAAATGCAATTGGACAAGAAAATGTGATCATGGAAGTAATACTTTCGTGACATATGATGAATAGGAAACACATCATGTATGAAAGAAAGATGAATGGACAATTCTGGAGGCTAAACAAACGATTAACACAACAAATAGGAACTTCATGATCTAATGATTATTTGATTCGATGCTTACATGATTTTGTTTACTGTATGAGCAAAGCAGATAGTGTCACCCACTGTGTAGTGATACTTTGTTAGTTCAGACATTTGAATTTTGGCGTGTTCAGTCACCTGACAATACTCTAGTGTGTTTTTCTCGGATTTTTGTATTCAAATCTCTTTTTCCCTAGAAACATCCATTCTTTGTATTTTGACATCATCACTGATCTACAACCGGGTAGATTGAGAAACTTGCTTCTTATTTTTCCATTCTTGCCTATTGAATGCCATAGTTGTGGTCAGCAACTAAATTTTCACGATTCCCAATTATATCTCTACATCGAAAGGTAATATTGAACTCGCTCATAGAAAAGGAAACATTTAAGCATATGAGTTGAAATTTCAATGTAAAGGTTGTACGCATAAGGTTAAGATACTCGTTTTGAATTATGCCGGACTGTATGTTTTTAGCTACAAATTTAGCGTGTTCTTACCTAGAGCTTTGCGGATCTATTTGTTGTTTCTTTCTTCCTTGTTTTGGATAGACATTCTTGCTATTGCAATAGAACATTATGAAGAATTAGCAACGTTTGGAACTTGAAGTTCATTTTCTCTGTTATTTGGTTCAAATTTAGGTTGGTTATTCCTTTTTTCTGATTAATGCGTCAAAAGTTACCTAGCGTTGCAATATTTTCAAGTTCTGCTCGTTTTCCATGTATAGTTTGCTTGTTATCCAACTTCACATATTTGCAACATTTGAGGTGCCTATTTGCAGCAAATATGGTGCTATGGATGAGCCACTTCTCTCCTCTAGCCTGGACATTGAAGAAGGCTGCGCTAAGGAGTCTGTATGGATTTTGCCATCATTTGCCACTTTATTTCGTCAAAGATCTTTGCGTTTGTATTTTAGGATATCATTCTAGTGGGTCTGATTTCTTCCACAACATTAGGTCTCACATGTTCAGATGGTACAAGTAAAGCTTAAATAGCATTGGCATGGCATTTCTTTCCTGATCTTCATTCTCCACTTTTAATTTTTAATGACTTCAATCAATAGTAATGGATTCTGTGTTACTTGTTATGAAAGGAAATTGGCCATGGCTTTTGGCATCTCATGACATTCAAATCTATCAACTCTGTAATGAAGCAAGGTGTGATAAAGCAGCTTGACTTTGAAGATTTGCTTCAGTTACCCAATGATATGGATCCAATTTCTTGCCTGAATAAGCTGCTAAGCTGTTGGCCAAGTCAACAAAGAGATAACTGCTCTCATCCTTCCTTCTTTAAAGCGATATATGGTGCATATGGATGGGCATATCTGCGTTTGGGAGTGCTAAAGGTAACATTGTCACATAGGTTTTGATTTTCTCATGTTTTCTAGATATCCAGAGGAAGAATAAAATGGAAATGAAAGACGTGCACATTGTTTATGAACTATTATTTTTTACCAATATGTTGCTAACTTTCAAGGTCTAGTATTACGATCCTCACTTGCTGGCAAACATGCTGCTGTTTTACCTTCTTCCATTGTTAGTATAGTTTTTTACCCTTTAACTCGCTTTCTAGATTTCTTCTGTTCAACTGCATATTGAATAGCACATGATCAATGAAGTGAAAACAAAATCAGTAGCACAGAGATTTTTTTGTGAAGGTTGATTAGACTCGAAGCTGGCAGACAAGTAAGAGTTGCAGGAAATGGAAAGGATGTTATGTTGCAATATTTGCTATCTTAGCATTTTAAGGGTGGTAACATATGTTCAATATATGTTATTGGATCTCAAGGAGGCTATATAAATAGGCTTTGTACAGACTTATTTTAGGAAACGAAAATAAGAAAATATTCTACCTACCTAATTTACATGAGATACAATCTCCCTAATTATTTACAATCAATTACAATCAATT
>NMUG010004479.1:0-13843 GCA_002855965.1 Monotropa hypopitys | reverse complement strand
GAGAGTTATTGTAAAATTTTCGTTAGATGATCCCTTAGTCTTGACTCCTTTGATAAAAGTCCCTACTTTAGTTGTTGTAGTATCATTTGGGATTTGTTGTTGTTGTTGTTGTTTCTCTTACTCCGTGGTTGAGTCATGTACCCTTTGAGACACTTTGCCTAAGTCTCAAAATTTGTTTCGTTGTGGGATATTTTCTTGTTGGGTATCGTTGAATCGTGGTAAGAAGTTTTGACTTCTTTTCTTGTCATCTCGTCTACCTATTGCTTTCGTACCAAAGTATTCGTTCGTTTGCGAAATTAGTGATGTGTGGGGAAATGGGTACGATTGCATATTGAATTTTAGACTTGGTGTGAGTTTGTGATAAGTCGTATTGTTTGGACTTAACACTTGCATAATTGGTGTGGTGTGTGTGGGTTTTTCTTTGATTGTATGATGTATGTTTGACATGTGTGTATCGAATTGAAAAACGCTACCGGCCGGGGCATCTCAGGATGATCACCAATGTCATGTTGTCACCGCACCAGGATGTGTGTGTATTTGTTGGGTGTTTAGATATTTCAATGCATACGGTATTCGGGTTGGTTGCGAATAACTTAGAATCGTGGCTTGTCGTATCGGCGTATCCTTGGCATGTTCGGGAAGAACGACGTACTCATGGTTTGTTGGTGCATCTTCACGATATGGATATCTTTGTTCGGTGGTCTTAGCGACTGGCCTCTGTGTGTTCGTGGTGAAAACGTGGTGGAGTTCGCATGCTACTCTCGTTAGAATTGTCCTTTGGTAGGCTTTTGGTCCTTAAGCTCGGTTTCTTGTATCTCTTTTAGCGGTCAATCGTTTGGGAAAATGTATCGTGTGTGGTTCCTTGTGGCGAAGTGGCGTCTGTCGCAGCGTAAGCATGGTGGAGCGTTACTCCTCATTGGATCCTTTGTGGATTGTTGCGTCACTCAGTTATCCCCTTACTCCGGTAAATTTCGAGGACGAAATTTTTGTAACGAGGGTAGTTTGTCACACTCCGGAAATTTTAATTAATTTCTAGGCGCTTTAACAAATCGAAAATCCTAAATTTCATTTGAAATTTATCAATCTGATTCGTTCTTCAAATCAGAAATCTTTATTCATGGAAGTCGTAGATAATTTGATTATGATTCCAACGCAACTTGAATTATCTTAATCGGAGTCCGGATGAAGAAGTTATGACCAAAATACTCTCGGAAAATCAATCTTTTCAATTCAGTGAAATTTTACTCTTCTCGACCGGTACACCAGATCTCGTCGACCGGTCGAGCTAAAGCAGCGGGCACCTCTGTGAGGTCCCGACCGGTACACCAGATTGCGTGTACCGGTCGCCGCTTGTATTTTTGCTGCGAAAATTTGTAAGTTGAGGGGCAGTTTGGGAAATTCATGTGGGGTCCTATATAAACGTGTTTGGTTCGAGTTAGGGCATTATTTGCCCCATTTTTTCAGACCTCTCTCTCTCTCTCCACCTCCCTCTTCCCTCCCTCTCCCTTCTCTCTTGATTATAGGAGCATCTATGGAGATTTGGAGCTTTCGGCTTTCACAAATGTCGACGGAGATGTCGAGGGCTACGCGTTGACGGGTTTAGATCGTCTTGGAACGGTAAGTCTCTCTTTTCTCCTCTAGTTCTTGCTCCTATGGTTGCTCTCCTCCATTTTCTAATGGTGGAACCTTATAGGTTACGACGAGAGCTTCGCGTTGACGGGTTCGTATCGTGTTGGGCATTTTCCGGTAATTGCTATGGCGAACTTTTCCGGCAACACTCCGGTGGGTAACTGTGAGACCCCGACCCAAATAATTAAGTTTAAGCAAGTTTATTTTATTTTAGCTGTTTTATTTAAATTTATTTGAGGCTAAATAGGAATAATATAAATGAAGTTTGATTGTGATAGAAATAAATAAAGTTAAAATTGGGCTAAGAGACCAAGTAAATAAAGAAGAAGAGTTAAAAGAGCCAAAGGTGTTAGAAAGGCCCAAGAAGGGACTAGCCCAAAGCTGTCCGGAACAGCCCAGTCCGAACCCCCAGGCCGGACCAGCCCAAGTCGGCCCAGTCGACCAGCCCAGACCCACACAGCAAACCGGCTGCGCGGCAGCTCTGCCGCACGTCCTGTCCGGACTGTCCCCGCCGCCTGACATGATGGGACAACACAGTCGCAGGTTGCAGGCTGTCAGGTCAGGTGCTCAGACCTGACCCAGATGGGACAATTCCCTGCCCAGTTCGGTAGGACTAAGGAAGGGTCCAATCAAATAATAAATAATCCCAACTACCCCCAGATCATCCGAACCCCTATATAAACATTCCATCCTCCAAGCATTGAAGTCGCACACAGAAATTCCTCCCCAAACACTTATTCTAGAGAGAGAAAGAGCCATCCCCCAGCACTTAACCGTTCGGCATTTCTGTTCGGCTAGGCCCTTGCTCGAACAGCCTCAACCTTTCAGCAGTTCTCCAAGCCTCCGGCTTACACTGTTCCACCCTTGTCCGGACCAGTACTCCCGGACACCCTTCAGCTCGGCGAGATCTTTGCCAGACCAGGAACCCCTCAGGTATACTCTCAGCCCTTCGGTTCTTTTATCGTCCTTATGTTTCTGCTCGGCAAGCCCCTAAGGGACTTAGCCGCACTCAGCCCAGCTCGGCAGGGAACCTTTAGCTCTGTCGAAGCTCTCAACCTTAGCAATTCAGTTTGGCACTAAGCCAAACGAGTCCGGTTTCTCTTTGGACTCTCCGGCTGAACCAAACCTCAGCTCACACCCTTGCCCGGACCACTACAGAACCTTGCTTAAATCCTTATCATGCACTGCCGACCTCCCATATGCCGGAGCATCACTGCTCGGCAGAATGGACGGTCCGCCACTTTCTATGCTTGCATAGTTCAGCTCGGCCATGCACTATGTTAATCGGACAATTAGTCCAATGAGCTCATACTTACCTTATCAACACTTTCGACTAGCCAGAATGCCCAAAACAGTTGTTCCCGAGCTGCCAGTGTTTGGCAGTAGCATTGCTCACTGCTCGGCAGTATGAGACCCAGCCATCTTTGCTCGGCTAAGCCTCGTCTTGGTCGTCAAATACTCCAAAAACCATTAATATGGCCTTATAAATCATTTCGACCATTTGTTGAACCGAAACACTGAATCCCCACACTACTTTTGTCCGATAGCCCTTCTAGTTGTTCGGCAGAGCTCTGCTCGGCTAACCCTTAGCCCGACAACCCTCTGCTCGGCTGTTCGGAAAAACCAAATGAAAATGTCAGAACTCTTAGCTCGGCAGTAAGGACCTTCGGTCCAAAATAACCCCAGACCAACCTTGAATTCCCGAACTAGGCCAGTCGGTCACTGTCCTCCAGACAGAAGACTTGTTCGGCCAAAGGCCTTCGGCCAAGAGCTCGGCTTGAAGCCAGCTCGACAGAACAGTATTAGTAAATGGTGAATTGTGTTAGAGCTCAGAAATGATGTTTCTAGGCCATCTTTTGGCAGATTTGAAGGTTTAAAGTTAGTAGAAGATCATCCCAAGAATTAAGGTGAATCATTGTATATCTTGTTTACTCGTATAGCTTTTAAAACATGCTAATCATTTGAGAATGTATCTTGTATGCTACTGAGCATTCACTCTATTATGTTGTCTTTTCACACAAAAATAGCATGAACTCTTCTTCTATTACCATGGATTGACAAACAGGAAAGGTTTCATGATTGAACGGCATAAACGGTGACACGGTAGCCCGCCGCCGGGGGCAGAGTCAGAAACCGGCGAGGATGGGAAAATAAGGGATCAATAACCATATTGATCACAGTGATATCACGACTCTGCATTTTATGCTATCTGGGGTAGCTCCCCAAAGATTATTGGTAACCGTGAATAGCAGCATGATAAAGATCATGTCGGAATATCAAATGAATATGGAAATGAACATGCAAACAAAAGCAAGCTATGTGCTGAAGGACGTTGAGAAGGCCATAGGCTTGGCTTGGCAATATACATACAGATACAGGTTTTGGGGCTATTAAGCCCCACATACTATGTTTAAAAGAAAGGAAAGATGATTTCGATAACATATTGTTATCCATGGAAACTTGTAGCCTTGTTATATTGTGATTCACTCTAGCTTTTAGCTTATGCATTTTTCTAAAACCTTTTTCAGGTACGGATGAGGATTAGCTTGGAGCTTAACCTTTTATTGCATTCTCGCTTTATTGTTGACTCTCTTTGACATATCCCTATTGTAGAGGCAGTCTATAAGCCTCCTTTATGATGTATTATTTTAAAGATCATTAATGGAATTTACACACACACTAGGTTTTGTTCAGCGCTTCCGCTTTATTATTGTTATGAAATCCCTAAACTCGTTATCAGTAGGACTTTGCGAGCTTGCTCGTTGGCCGGTCATGAACCCCTTTGTACATCGGGTCGTGACAACAGTGGTATCAGAGCAAGAGTTTTCGGATTTCGAACAAACCCAGAGTTAGGACCAAGGCACTCACTAGTGCATTAGAAATATCTGCTAACCCTTGGAAATGAACTTATTTTGTTACGTATGCATATTTTAGCTATGTCTAGCAGTGACTCAGAAAGCGACCGCGAAGTAGTACCACCTCCGGCAGTACCAGAGGAAGAGGAGGAAGTCTACGTAGTAAACGAAGAATTCGAAGAACAGGCACATGCCAATTCCGTAACAATCACTTCTGATCTTATAGCCCAAGTAGCAGTGTGTTTTGAAGATAACTCAAAAGAAGAAGTTCGAGGGATGATCAATTATCACTTGCAGTTATTAGAACAAGCTTGCGCTGTAGCACGGGAATCGGTCCAGGATTAGGAGTTCGAGTACCTCATAGAAGGTGCCAGAAATCGAGTTCTATTCGGCAATAACGATGAAGTTCCGGTCGAGGAAGAAGAAGTAGCTGGAGAATAAGAGGAGTCCATGGAATGGCACAACGAAGGTTGGGACCTCGATTTGGAGAATAACCCGGAAGAAGACCCTGAGGAGGATCTAAGCGAGAATGAAGAAGACGAGGAAGTCGTTGTTATAGATCGTGAGGAGTGGGTATACCCGCCTTACGAATGGCCTAGCGATAACGAGTAGTACCTTACTGTTTTAGAATTTCCGACGCTTTTGTAGTGTGCCCCAGACACACTTAGAACTCTAGTTTATCTCTTATGCCATATTCGAATCGTTATGAACTGATCAAACTTTTTCCTTAGTTTTTAAGTATGAATTCCTTCGCAAACAGAATGGTGAACACTAGAGCAAATGGAAACGGCCAGGATCGCGACGAGATCGGGGAAATACGCCAGATGATGAGAGTAATGGCTAGGACGGTCCAAGCTCAACAGGAAGTCATCATTCAAATGCAAATTCAGGAACCAGTGGTCGAGCCACCACCAGCTAACTTGGAAGAAGAAGTCATTCACCCTACACAACCAATGGCGAACATGATCATAGTCAAGGAATTCTTGAAGCTGAAGCCCCCGACCTTTAAAGGAGGAATGGATCCCATCCAAGATAGCGAGTGGATCTCAGAGATGGAGAAGAACGTTTGACTTCTCCAATGTTCGGAGCGGCAGAAGGTCGACATCGGATCATATCTTATAGTAGGAGAAGCCAACCGTTGGTGGAACCTGAAGAGAGCATCGGAGCCTATTTCAAACTGGGGAAGATTCCTAGAGATTTTCAAGGAAAAGTTTGCACCCCGCACCATGTTGAACACTAAGCGAATGGAGTTCGAGAACCTAAAGCAAAGAGGAGCCACCACCGTAGCCGAGTATGAAGCAGAGTTCACAAACCTTGCTAAATATGCCCCATATCTGATCCCCACCGATGAAATGAAGGCCAGGAGATTTGAAGATGGACTGAGACCCGATATTCGAAGAGTCGTTCGTCCCCTCCTCCTACCATCCTACGTTGATGTGCTCGAAAGAGCAATTCTCGTAGAGCAAGACGTAGACGAGTTCCGGCGTTACCAGAAAAGAAAAAGGCAGAATCAGAACCATAGTCAAGGAAGAACCAACCCTCCCAAAAAGCCCAATTTCGGAAGGAACCAAGAAAGAAGAAATGAAGAAAGGAAGCCAGTACTGCTATGCACCTCTTGCGGGAAGCCACATTTTGGAGAATGTCGAGAAAATTATTGCTTTGGATGCGGTCAAAGAGGGCATTTCAAGAGAGATTGCCCGAAGCTGATCGGAGCAAACACCGTACCCGTCGGAGAACCAAGGAATAATGCCAACAATCAAGGAAATCGCAACAACAATCAACGTCAAGGGAGAGCCTTTGCACTTGTCCCCGGAGATCCTCGCAACGAAGAAGGAGTTGTAGCAGGTAGAATCTTTATCTGTAATATTCCCACTTACGCACTATTTGACTTAGGATCCACGCATTCTTTCATTTCGCTTTCACACTCAAAGAAAATTCCCCAAGAACCTGAACCCTTAGGGTACGATCTATGTGTAGCCCAACCTATGAGTAGAGGCATCTTATGCTCTACGATCCTTAGGAATTGCGATTCTTCTATGAATAGAGCCTTATCATCTATAGATCTCATCCCACTAGCCATGGCACGCTTCGACGTTATTATCAGAATGGACTGGCTGTCCATGTCCAATGCCAAGATCGACTGCGCTGGAAAGTCTATCACCTTCGTTGAATCTAAAGGTGGAGAGTCTGAACTCAAGGGAGAAGGAGTTGTTTCGCCTCCGTGTTTCGTATCCGTTGCCAAAGC
Source organism: Monotropa hypopitys (assembly GCA_002855965.1). NCBI lineage: Eukaryota > Viridiplantae > Streptophyta > Magnoliopsida > Ericales > Ericaceae > Monotropa > Monotropa hypopitys. The sequence continues at coordinate 7,114 of NMUG010004479.1, read as the reverse complement.
CCGTCGCCTTCTGCAAAAAGGATGTCAAGGGTATCTTTGTAGCATCACCTCAACTCAATCGAAGAGCGTCTCAAAGGAAGACATCTCAGTAGTACGTGACCACATGGAAGTATTTCCAGAAGACCTACCCGGAATGCCTATTGATCGAGAAGTGGAGTTTTCTATCGACCTTATACCAGCAACGCAACCAATTTCCAAAACCCCTTACCGTATGGCACCAGCGGAACTAAAAGAATTGAAGACTCAACTACAAGAACTGATCGAGAAGAACTTCATTCAACCTAGTTCATTGCCTTGGGGAGCGCCGGTGCTATTTGTCAAAAAGAAGGATGGAACTATGTGCCTATGTGTCGATTATCGGGAGCTGAACAAAGTCACCATCAAGAACAAATATCCATTACCCTGCATCAACGACTTATTCGACCAACTGCAAGGAGCCCGAGTATTTTGAAAGATCGATCTACGTTCCGGATACCACCAGCTTAAAGTCAAGCCAGAAGATATTGAGAAGACTGCTTTCTGCACTCGTTACGGCCACTACGAATTTCTAGTCATGCCCTTTGGAGTAACCAACGCCCCAGCAGCTTTCATGGATCTAATGAACTGAACTTTCGCCAAATTCCTCGACGATTTCGTAATTGTATTCATCGACGACATCCTCAACTACTCGAAAGACGAAGAACAGCATGAAGAGCACTTATCTATCATCCTGTGAACCCTGAAGGAGAAGCAACTGTACGCCAAGTTTAGCAAGTGCGAATTTTGGCTGAAAAGAGTTCACTTCCTTGGTCACATCATCAACAAAGATGGCATCTCAGTGGACCCACAAAAAATAGAAGCAATCTCAAACTGGCCTGCACCAACATCAGTCACCGAAGTTCGAAGTTTCTTAGGACTCGCTGGTTACTATCGCCGATTCATCCAAGACTTCTCAAAAATTGCCACACCAATGACCCGGCTCACCTGCAAGAAAGAACCATTCGCATGGACGGAGGAAAGAGAAGGATGCTTCCAAGAGCTGAAGAAAAGACTCACAACTGCACCCGTGCTTGCACTACCTAGCGGAGAAGAAGGATTTTGCTGTCTACAACGATGCTTCACACAAAGGATTAGGATGCGTCCTCATGCAACATGGAAAAGTTATTACTTATGCCTCACGACAACTGAAAACCCATGAAAAGAATTATCCAACACACGACCTTGAGATTGCAGCAGTAATTTTTGTACTCAAGATATGGCGCCACTACCTTTATGGAATTACTTGCAACGTCTTCACCGACCACAAAAGCTTGAAGTATATTTTCACTCAGAAGGAGATGAACCTCAGGCAACGGATATGGCTAGAACTTATGAAGTATTTCGACCTCAATATTCAGTACCACCTAGGAAAAGCCAACGTCGTGGCTGATGCCCTCAGCAGGAAGGAAGACCACCCCTACTCGGTATACCTTACGGCAATTATTGCAGAACCCTTTATCATTGAAGAAATCAAGACCCTCCAAGCGACCGACCCGAAGCCGCTGAAAATCTAGGAAACTACCAAAAACCAACCGGAAAGTGAATTCACCGTACACGAAGGACTCCTCAAAATTCGGAACCGAATATGCATACCCAACCTAGAAGAACTCAAACGGAAGATCATGAACGAAGGGCACAAGTCGAAATTTGCTATTCACCCCGGAAGAACAAAGATGTACCAAGACCTCAAGAGATCATACTGGTGGATGGGAATGAAGCAGGATATAGCCAACTACCTCGATCGATGCCTCGAATGTCAATAGGTCAAAGCACTATGTCATAGGCCAGCAGGATTACTTCAACCTCTGCCGATCTCTAAATGGAAATGGGAAGATATCACCATGGACTATGTTGTAGGATTCCCTCGAACCACCAAAGGCAACAACACGATATAGGTAATAGTCGATCACCTAACCAAGTCATCTCATTTCATTCCAATCAAAAACACGTATTCGATGGATCAAATGGCAGCAACCTATCTACGAGAAATCATCCGACAGCACGGTACGCCTGTTTCAATTACATCTGATAGAGACACTCGTTTTGTGTCTAGATTTTGGAAATCATTACAGAAAGCAATAGGAACAGCATTAAACTTCAGCACCGCCTTTCATCCCCAACCCGACGGTCAATCAGTAAGGACGATTCAGACATTGGAAGACCTTCTTCGAGCATGCACTTTGGAATTTCAGGGAAGCTGGGAAGAACACCTACCATTGGCAGAATACGCCTACAACAACAGTTACCAGGCAAGCATCCAGATGTCACCATTCGAAGCATTATACGGTAGAAAATGCAGATCGCCCGCACGTTGGACAGAAGTTGGAGAAGAAGTACCCACAGGCCCAGAAATTGTGCAGGAGACCACCGATAAGATCAAACTCATTCAGGACAAGTTGAAGATAGCCCAGGACCGACAGAATAGCTATGCAGACGCAAGAAGAAGAGAGATAGAATTTCAGAAAGAAGATAAGGTGTTCTTGAGGGTATCACCCATGAAAGGCGTCATCAGATTTGGAAAGAGAGGGAAGCTCAACCCCCGCTACATCGGACCTTTCGTAATCCGTGAAAGGATTGGACCAGTCGCCTACCGATTAGCACTCACACCAGAGCTAGCCAATGTCCACGACGTATGCTTCGAAAGTATATATCTGATCCCTCGCACGTTCTAGTTCAACCTACCATCTAGATCGAGAAGAACTTAGCATATGAAGAGCGGCCCGTTCGAATCATGGATCGTCAGGAGAAGCAGCTCAGAAATAAAGTCATTCCGCTCGTCAAATTCTGGTAGAAGAACCAATCAGGAAGCGAAGCCACATGGGAGAAGGAGAGCAACATGCGTCTAAAATATTCGCAACTATTCGACTAAGGTATAATCTTATCCTTACATCCTTATGAAATCATTTAAGTTTGAGGGACTAAACTTCTTAAGGTAGGGAGGATGTGAGACCCCGACCCAAATAATTAAGTTTAAGCAAGTTTATTTTATTTTAGCAGTTTTATTTAATTTTATTTGAGGATAAATAGAAATAATATAAATGAAGTTTGAATATGATAGAAATAAATAAAGTTAAAATTGGGCTAAAGGACCAAGTAAATAAAGAAGAAGAGTTAAAAGAGCCAAAGGTGTTAGAAAGGCCCAAGAAGGGACTAGCCCAAAGCTGTCCGGAACAGCCCAGTCCGAACCCCCAGGCCAGACCAGCCCAAGTCGGCCTAACCGACCAGCATAGCCCGGACCCGCATAGCAAACCGGCTGCGCGGCAGCTCTGCCGCACGTCCCGTCCGGACTATCCCCGCCGCCTGACATGATGGGACAACACAGTCGTAGGTTATAGGCTGTCAGGTCAGGTGCTCAGACCTGACCCAGATGGGACAATTTCCTGCCCAGTTTGGCAGGACTAAGTAAGGGTCCAATCAAATAATAAATGATCCCAACTAACCCCAGATCATCCGAATCCCTATATAAACATTCCATCCTCCAAGCATTGAAGTCCCACACAAAAATTCCTCCCCAAACACTTATTCTAGAGAGAGAAAGAGCCATCCCCGAGCACTTAACCATTCGGCATTTCTGTTCGGCTAGGCCCTTGCCCGAATAGCCTCAACCTTTCAGCAGTTCTCCAAGCCTCCGGCTTTCACTGTTCCACCCTTGTCCGGACCAGTACTCCCGGACACCCTTCAGCTCGGCGAGATCTTTGCCAGACCAGGAACCCCTCAGGTATACTCTCAGCCCTTCGGTTCTTTTATCGTCCTTATGTTTCTGCTCGGCAAGCCCCTAAGGGACTTAGCCGCACTCAGCCCAGCTCGGCAGGGAACCTTTAGCTCTGTCGAAGCTCTCAACCTTAGCAATTCAGTTCGGCACTAAGCCAAACGAGTCCGGTTTCTCTTTGGACTCTCCGGCTGAACCAAACCTCAGCTCGGCACCCTTGCCCGGACCACTGCAGAACCTTGCTTAAATCTTTATCATGCACTGCCGACCTCCCATATGCCAGAGCATCACTGCTCGGCAGAATGGACGGTCCGCCACTTTCTATGCTTGCATAGTTCAGCTCGGCCATGCACTATGTTAATCGGACAATTAGTCCAATGAGCTCATACTTACCTTATCAACACTTTCGACTAGCCAGAACGCCCAAAACAGTTGTCCCGAGCTGCCAGTGTTTGGCAGTAGCATTGCTCACTGCTCGGCAGTATGAGACCCAGCCATCTTTGCTCGGCTAAGCCTCGTCTTGGTCGACAAATACTCCAAAAACCATTAATATGGCCTTACAAATCATTTCGACCATTTGTTGAACCGAAACACTGAATCCCCGCACTACTTTTGTCCGATAGCCCTTCTAGTTGTTCGGTAGAGCTCTGCTCGGCTAACCCTTAGCCCGACAGCCCTCTACTCGGCTGTTCGGCAAAACCAAATGAAAATGTCAGAACTCTTAGCTCGGCAGTAAGGACCTTCGGTCCAGAATAACCCCAGACCAACCTTGAATTCCCCGGGTTTTAGCAGAAGGACGCTACCCTTGAATTGGTTTTGGTTTAAGACTCAAGAACACTACAACGATATGAAATTAACTTAACTAAGAGGAATGACTACAGGAATTCCCAACACCCGACCTAGGATAGACTCGACTTCGCAATGGTCAAGAGATTATAAGAGAGAAAGGAGTAGGTTCTCGTAGTGACAATGTCAAACATCAACGGTGACATAGCTAAGGGCATAGAGTGTGCCAAGGTGATTGGCCACACTCCATCGAATAGGTTAATAACCCCCGATAAAGACCTAAATTAGAGAACACAAACTCCAAACTCCAATACTACCTCAAGACACAAAACAATTCTAAAGATGGGTGAGTTCTAGGGGAAATTATTCATTGGGACATTTTATCGAGCATCTAGCGGGACATCGCATCAAGCATTGTACGCGCCACGTTAATGGCCGCATCCAATCAAAATGATAACACCGTTAAATCAAGACCAAGAGCATGAACTCAATACCCCAAAAATTCACCTCAAACAAGTATAATAAGGGGAAGTCAAACCTAAGTTAGGACGGGGGATGTTAGTCACCCCATAGCCAAACCGGGAGACTACTCCTCCATTACACTACAAACATTCATAAAAATATAAAGAACCAACATTAGTTAATCACAAGGCATTAAATAAAATACATAAAGAGAAAGAGAAAGACATAAGCTACAACTTTAATAAATGAAAAACTTACAAATTAGCCATGGAAGTTGAACAATGTAGAGAGAAGATGGAGGAGAGGTAGAGAGAGAATCTCTCCCCTCCCAAAAACCCTAATACAATCTAAAATGAAGAAAAAACACCCTTAGGTTCAATTACAAATAGGTATAAATACCCCCATATGTTCTGGACCAAGTTACCCTTAAAAACAAAAATTTTGGGTTTTCTTCAGGAGAGACCGGTCTCTCGATATTCAAGAGACCGGTACCTTCATCACGACATGCTCTCTGCCCTTGGAGAGACCGGTCTCTCGATATTCAAGAGACCGGTCCCTTGTAGTTTTCACCAAAATGTGCATCTTCTCGATAGCTTTCCAACTCCAGATTACAATTGGCAATCGGAGCTCTACATCAAAAGATATGACTATTTTACCAATGCACTATTGCTCTTGACTTCATCAATGGCTCGGGTTCAAGTGTCAATTGATGTGTCAATTGACAACTGTTACTAATAATGTATGATAATGATGATGTCTGTGGCAGACCATATTACTAATAAAATTTTATCTTTACAATGCAGTTCTATAATTTGGTCTGGGTCAGGAGATCAGTGTATCCTCTCTCTTGAAGATATGACTCAAATACAAAATGATGATGCAATATCAAATCAGGTAAAGAAAGAATTACATTTATTTTATCAATTATTCATAATGTACAATTACTTAATTTATTTTTTATGTCTTGCATTGAAAGGTGTTGGATGCTTATATTGATTATTTGGGTGATAAAATTGGCAAGGAAGATGCACCAACATTCTCACTGCAATTCGAGTCCCCAACAATAAAACATGTTCATGTCTTTAATACTATATTTTTGGTAAGTAGAGAATTATTCTATTTTTTTTATTTCCAGGCAGAATATGCCAACTCATTTATTCTGTACACAGTATACAATTGTAGATAAACATAAGGCAAATGTGATTGAAATGATGAAGAAAATCATGTCGGAACCTTCAATATACAGCAAATTAATTTTTCCACATATCAAGGATTACTATTGGACATTGCTTGTTCTTGATCTTGTTGAAGGGATTTGGTTCTTCTATAATTCACTTCGCAAGAAAGATCAATTAGACAATTATTACAACTCATCTTGTAAATTGGTAAGATTGTATATTAATTGATGTTTTTATGTTAAAAACATATACACCAAAAAATGTGAATAATTTTTTATCTGAAGGCTCAAGTTCTTATAGATGTAATCAACAGCAGCTTCGAAAATAACTCAACTATGAGAATTAAGGAAACTATACATTATATTGAAATTCCCCACAATAGATTGCTGGCTCGTAAGTATATATTTTCTGAAAACAATAATCATATATGTGATGTTTTCATTCGTTTTCTTAACTTGTTATAAGATATGTGCAGAGTTGATTGTGGAATTGTTGTTTGCTACGTCATGAAGAAACTGGTTGAGCATGAGGCTGTACCAGATTCAATGAGCAAGACTGAAGTCCTCATGATGAGATCCCAGCTACTAACACATTTCATATCCCATCCAGTCAAATCATGGACATTGGAGAAAGAGAAAGAGATGGAAGCACTACAACAAATATAGTCATTAATGACAAATTATTTTCCTCACCAAAGAAGCATTTTTTGTCACTAACACATTAAGTGAGGAAAAAAATCGTCACAAAATTTCCTCACCTATATGTTGTGGTAAAAGGCATTATAAAACAATAGCGAGAATTTTTTTCGTCACCTAAGATACCACACAATTTCGTCACCTATATAACATTATTTTGTCACCTAAGATACCACACAATTTCGTCACCTATATAACATTATTTTGTCGCCTATATAACACAATTGCGTGGCTCCATGGAAAACTCGGGATGTTGTGTGTCAAAA
>NMUG010004478.1:0-13844 GCA_002855965.1 Monotropa hypopitys | reverse complement strand
TAATTTCAAAATGTCTTCATTAAAAATTTTCTTTTAAATCATCCAATTCTTTTTCCAAATCTTATTTTCTTTTATGATTTCTTCAAATTCCATGGAAAGATATTTAAGAAAAGATTTCAAAGAATTATATCTACAAGTGAGTTTTCCAAAGTCATTTAGCAATAAATCAAACTTTTCTTGTACATTATTATAAGAGAAGAATATAAAATCATTATTACATTTTGCCATTAAATACAAGTTTATTACCTCATCTTCATTATCGCTTGAATAGGAGGAGCCATCTTGCAAGACTTTAGTCATGATCTTATTGAATCTCTTTTTGAATACCTTCTTTTCTTTAGGGCATTAGGACTTTAAGTGATGCAGATAGCATAGTTGATGGCTACTTGGAGACCTGGGAGCGTCGTTATGCTCGGGTCGTCGACAAACTCTAAACGAGCATAACTTTTGTTGCATAGCTATGATTTCAGCCCGTAATATACCATTGGAAAGCTATCGACGAGACGCATGCACTAGAGAATTGCTCTGCCATTTTCGAGTCCAAAAGCTTCCAAAAATGCTTCTGGAATCAGTTTTGGGCACTTTTTGTGTTTCGGGTCTTTATTTTGGGCTTTGGTTATTTTCTTTCTTTTGACCTAGTTTGGTACTCGGTTTGTCCCGGGCCATGGGGTTTCTTGCAGCCTATTTATGATCTCTTTTTGATTGTAAGGGGAAGATTTTGATTGAATGAAAACCCTATTGTGCAAATTCTGCATTGTTCTTCCATTCATTTGGTATTCAGCTTGAATCAATGATTGATTGATCCCTATGGACTTCGTATTCCACTGAATCAATGAGTTTGTGGATGAAATCCATTCTAGTATTTAGATGAATCAACGGTTAGGGTTTGTATATCATAACCCTAATCCACGTAGTTGCTACACTACTCTTGACGACTGCATTGTTAAGTGATCCAATTTCTTGCATCCATATCATATCACCAGAGAGCGTTTATCTTTTTTGTCCTTCTTTTTATTGAGATACTTTTTGAATTTGTTGTTACAATGGTGACTTATTCATCTTTATCGGATGATTCGGTTGAGCAGTTTTCTTCCTCCTTTTTTTTGCATACATTCCATAAAATATTTATATGGGTTGTAGCGATGAAGATATATCTCTTCCGTTATAAGTTTATCCATAAGATCGTAGATGTAACAAATGGAAAATCCATAGTTTTAAGGATGATGGAGGCCTTAGTCTCCAATTATTTAGACATAGATCTAAGAACTTTCCTAGCCATGTCAGAGTTGGAATTAGATTTCCCAAGGGATTTCAAAGTATTGACTAAATAATTGAAACGAGAAAACATAGCTCAAATAAATTCAAAATCATGCATGGAAAACAACTCATATTCATGAACAAGTATATCAAGTTTCATTTCTTTTACTTAAGAAGTACCTTCATGAGTAACAATTATTTTATCCTGTATTTCCTTAAAAGTTTCACAAGAAAAAACATGATTATATTCATTAGAATCTAAGCAATGATACAAAATATTCATGGCTTTGCAATTCAATTCTACCTTACATTTATTATATGCAAACCATTCGGAATAAGGCTTAATTATTTCTATTCTATCTAATGATTTCTTGGGGGTATGAGGACCATTGGTAATAGTCATCCACAAATTGTAATCAATAGATTGGACATAAATCTGTATTCGATTTTTCCAATACGAAAATCATGACCCATTAAAGAATGGTGGCCTATTGGTCGAATGACCCTCAGAATATAAAAAGGTTGCAATGGCGACCATGGATCTCGCAAGAGATGATTAAGTCTTATCTTTAAGAGACCAAGATATGATACAAATTTTCAGGATCAAGTGTTGACCAACTCCACTAAAACCCAGAGGTGTTAGTGAGGGTGCAAATTTATTTCCTTATAATTTTTTGGCAGCATAGAGCCCCACACTAAGTAGTGGATAGGCACGAGGGTCTCCACCAATCTTGTAATATCCGTCCCTCTATTTGAATAAATAATTCATTTAATTATTACTTTGTATAAAACTTGAGGAAATTAAGTTGCATGGGAAGGATGTTGTGTGGGCATTGTATTGGTACTTGCATGATGAATTTCTTTATTAGGTCATGCTAGGTATAAGTGAGATGCATCGTGTTAATTGTGTAATGTGACCCCTTGGGAAGGGAGAATGAGAGAGTTCTTATGTCACACTCCGGAAATTTTAATTAATTTCCATACGTTTTAATAAATTAAAATTCCTAAATTGCGTTTGAAATTTATCGATTTGATTCGTTCTTCAAATCAGAAATCTTTATTCATGGAAGTCGTAGATAATTTGATTATGATTCGAATGCAACTTGAATCGTCTCAATCAGAGTTCGGGTGAAGAAGTTAGGACCAAAACACTCTCGGGAAAAATCAACATTTCATTTCAGTGCTTTTTTGGCCGTGTTGACCGGTACACGTGTACTACGTCGACCGGTCGTGGTCCAGCAGAGAGCTGTCGATATAGGCTCGACCGGTCAGGCCAAATCCGTCGACCGGTCGTGAAGACAAATTTTTCTGCATGACAAAATTAAATGAGGGGCAGTTTGGTACTTTCACTAGGGGTCCTATATAACCCATTGGTCCGAATTTTGGGGTCTTCTTCCCCAATTAGAACCCTAGCTCTCTCTATCTACCTCCCTCCCTCAACTCTCTCTCCCTTCTCTCTTCCATCCCTCTCAATCCGTTGAGAATCGGAGAAAATGCGAAGTATTAACGTCAACGGCCTCGCTCTCCTCCCCGCATTGATGTGCTTGGATCGTCTCGGATCGGTAAGTCTCTCTCTCTCTCTAAAACCCTAGGTTTTTATTAGTGGCTCGTCTAAGGTTTTGTCCTTCTTAAACGTTGTAGAGCATCTCGAGAGCTTCACAATGGCGGGCTTGGTTCACTCCGGTCATGGAGGTTTTCCGGCGACCTTTCCGGCAAGTGTCACCGGAGCTCCGACAAGGTAGAGTTCTTCCATCCCTCTCGTTTGTATTATTGGTATTCTTGCTTCCCCTTACATGTTTTGCAAAAATCTGTCAATTTGGTGATTTTGAAAAAAGTTAGAGAAATTCATGTTGTCAATCATTGTTCGCGTCAATTGGTATCGTACACGTATGGTTTAGGGTCTCTACGTATTCCCTAGAAGATTAATCGTTCGGTTCCGAGTCAATTCTCGAAAAGCCCCAATTTGATAAAAATGCATCGTCGTTAGTTTAATAAATTTCATTGGGGAAAATACTTGTTTTGGACACTCCTCGGGAGGTTTATGGGTTAAAACGTAGTTGTGACACGTTTTTGAAAGGAATCGAACTAAATGGAATAGTTTGCGAATGATTGACATGTTTTGGTGAAATAAACGGAAATGTTTTGGAAATGAATGTTTTTTTTGTGAATAAACAGAATGTGTTGAAAGAAATGAAATGAACGTCACATTTGGAATATGATGTTGACTAGGAGGTTGTTTCCCTAAGTTACACGGAATGATTGAACGAAATTATAAAATGTGACACGTGACTCCTTATGAGGAAACTATTTACTCTATATGAGGATTAGATACTGATGAGTGGCTATGATTCGTGTTACTTACCTTGGGTCACTATTCAGAGTGACATACGACATTGCGTAATGGAGGATCTGACTGGACCCTCTCGGCGAGCCAGGGAAAAACAGGAATGATACGACATGGAGTTGACGAGCTCCTATGCGGAACTAGCCGATACTCCGTGATTGTTGATTTATATTTGCCTTTCTCCTACTAGAAGACATGGAAATGGAATACATATGAAACTTGGAATATAATGGGAATTGGAACACGTTTATATACGGAAAATGAGTCTTTCACTTAGTGTGAGTCGACACTTGACATAATTCCCTGTTGGCCTTGTCTAGGTAGTTTCTTTTGGAAAAGATCGGTGATGAGTACTCTTTTCTCCCGAGTCTTGGTTAGATACAGTAATTTACTACTTTTCTTCACGTTGAGTCAAATGGGAACTTTGAAAGAAAAGGAAATGTTTTTAATTATAATGAGATCCATTGCATTATATCATTTGCATTCCTTGCACTGTCACTCACGTGCACCCCAATACTATAGATGTTTGGAGATGAATTATCTCTACCAGGCAGTTGTGCCTGACCCTCTACTTTTGTAGGACTTATTCTCCTTGATTGGGAGTGGCTGCGAGATCCGTTGCAGGACTTGAGACAGGACCGGATTGTAGTGATAGATCACCTTTCTTTTCAGTGTTGTACTTTCTTTTCGTCATTGTTGGCCGTCTTGTACAAGATTACTTATAAAATCCTATTTTGGCCTTTCTCTTTTATTTGGAGCATGGTTGTACAGAGTTGTGTTATAAAATCTTTTTTTCTCCCTTTCTGTTGTCTTTCATATCATAGCAAGCATGCATTGTAATGGATAGTGTGTGTGGTAGATGACCCTTTACTTATTGTTTGGATTCTCATTGCCTATTTCTAACATCTCCCACTGTTTAATTCAAAAAAAAAATATGTTCCAAAATTTGCGAGTGTTACATTTGGTATCAGAGTACTTGTTCCGACTTACTTAGGTCTTTGGGTGAGACTTTTGGTCTCAATGAGCACACCGTTTCTTTTGTGTAGCTCCGAGGGATTACATTTAGGGTGCATGGCATGTGTATCTAGGCATTGAATGTGTGTGCATTGCATAGATCTCATAAAACAATAACGTTTTTATAACTCGAAATAACAAAATGGTTTGGAAATTCATGGTGTCTACTCCTTTGAGTCGGTCTTGTTATTGTTATTTTAGGATTTTGAGTAAAATCCTGTCTCTGTTGAGGTGACTTTCGGGCCTATCTTGGCAATTGTTAGAGGATCTTATTGACATTGGTCTTGTTTGTTCTGGTTGTGTCCTCTTGATGATAGTGGTAACTCCTACTCTAGTGTGGTGAACCGTTTCGAGTTCCTTATTCATAGAGCGTGAACAAGTTCCTTTGATGACACTGGTGGTGATTTGGTTTCTTATTCCTCGGTTTTGATTGTTGGTAATTGAGGTCATGGCTTTTTAGGCTTATTCCTTCGTAGAAAACGGATTCTTGTTGTCGTCATTGTGGCTCTTGAGCCTATCTTTAGTGGCAGATGATGGACTTTGCGGTAATCGTTTGATTGATTCTTGTTTCTCTCCTAGTGAGGATGATGACTCGGTGTACGTTTGGGTAACCTTTTCTTGAGCTCTCGTTCTTGTGGTCGTTGGTGAACTCCTGGTGCGATATTCCTTGAGAAGACTGTCTTTCTTCTTGACGTTGATAGGTTTGATAATCGTTCTTGCGGCTGGAAAATGGTAGTGCTCTCGCGAGTGAGTCTCGAATTCTATTTCTCTTCTGGACCTTGATCTTTGGAGTTTATTGTTTGCCATGTTGGCTCCGACTATTTCCTGTTGGTCGAGTTTTGACTCCATTTTAGTTGCATGGTTGGCTTCTTGTTCGATAGCCTGGTTGTCGATGGCTGTTTGCTCTTGGGATTGATTTGATCTCCTTGTCTTATTTCATTTCTTGTGTAAGTTGTGGAATCTTGGAGTGGCCTTATTGGTGGGATTGAAAATTTTAGTTGTTTTGTAATGCGTTAGCACTTGGTGATCTAGTGGTTATGACCTTCTTGGGAGATGTGAATATCTCGATGTGGTAGGGCCTTGCTGTGGCAGAAATGGTGTGTGATTCACTTGGGATGTGAAGTGTCCTTGGGTTGGTAGATTTTTCTTGCAGATTAGCACTAGGTGGTTGATGTTAGTGGTGGTAGTGTTCTACCCTTGGTTGATGCGAGAGTTAGTCTCGGCTTGTGGTTTGCGATTACTTGAGGATTTGTGTTGTATGTAATGCCTTGTGGTTATAGTACTTTTTGGTTGATTTAGAAGGATGGAGAGATTCGTGTATGGTATCGTATTCTTGTAGAAGCCTTGAGTTGTGATCTAAGGTTATTAGGAAAGTGGTATGTTGTATGAGTCCACCGTGGTCATTGGTTCTTTGGTTTTCGGTTATTTGGTTTGTAGAACAACTTGGGAGATAGTCTTGTGTGGGAATTGTCTTGATTGGTCCATTGGGCTTGTCGTGTGATTTAGGTGTTAGACCTACCTTGGTATGCCTTGGTGTTTACTCGACGAATTTTTGTTGTGGTTGTCGTGTTATGAGTTGGGAAATTGGTTTGAGGATGTTGGTTCTCTCTAGGGATTCTTGAGTGATAATGCGTGTGTGACTATCCTGTGGTTTTTCTGGAAGTGGTTTTGGGTGAGAAATGGAAATGTGGTGATCTTACTTGGGAATTTAGAGTTTGGAATGCGGATTTGAGTAGAAGTCATTATTGTGAAAGGAAGGAAAGATTTGGGTTGAATGAATGAAACCTTGTGGTAATGTTAGTGTGTTCACTTGGGTTGGTGGGATCGAGAGATGGTGTTTGGATTTTGGAACTTGGAGAGTTAGTGTTTGATGCACTTGGGGACATCCAAATGAATGGCTCGAGATGACTTATGTGTTTGGTTCGAGACTTGAAGATGAGAGTAGAGTTTGCTTTCTCATTCGGACATGAGGTTGTAGGAGGTGAGTTATGTTTGGGTAATCCTTTTGGCTTCGTCTTGGTGGTAGTGTGTCGTTGGCAGTGTGTCTTTTTCGGTATATTGGATTTCTTCTTGCTTAACCTTTGCGGGATCGGTGAGTGGATGCCGTCCTTGGTGGCTTGTTGACTCTTGGGTTCTCTTGGGTCAGTGTATGCTTGTGCCTTATCCTGGTCATTACAAGGATCCCTTGTTCTTCGGTGGTGTGCGATTTAACTTCTCGTGTTTCTCGTTGGGACTTGGTGGCATTTGCAGAAGCTGTGCATTTTTTTGGAAAATCTTCTTACTCCTTGTTTTCCAACTCTTGACGTTGCGACTGGCTGTTGCCATCTTCTTGTCAATTGTCTGCGGTACGTCTAACATTGTGGCGCTTGTGGAGTGGTGACGTGTTGTTCTTCTCATGCGTAGAGAATCATTTATTTCGTAGAGATTGTTTTAAGGAATCGTGTCCTTGCTTCGTGCCCTCTTGTCTTGTGGGTTGTCTTCTTGCATTTATCCTTGTTCGCCATGTTTGCGTATAAATCCAAATTGTTGTCGTATCCGTTGGCGTTGTGTCCGTTTGCGTTTGGACACTTCTGTTTTGTGATGTCGTCTCCTTGTTGAGCTTGTTTGAGAATGTGTTGTGGGATTGGCTTGTGGTTGGTATGATCAGTGAGAGATGTTGTCCATAGGTCAAATTATTCCGTGGATTGGGTTTCGCTTGACTTTTTATGATTTCAAAAAAATTATTTCACTATATAAAAATATTAAAATAAAATATCCCATATTGTGTATGAAATTTATGGTTTATGTTTTATAAAAAAAATAAGGGTTTCCATTCATATATATATCTGTGTCAACCAAGAAGTTATATTTTTTTTGTGTTGTGCAGCTGTGTTGCGATAGAATGTGTGTGTTTCTTTGAAGTCGACTGCACCGACTTGGATTGTGGTGATGTTTGGCATGACCGGTGTACGTAGTCTGTGTCATGTGGTGTAAAAATGAACATGAAGGATTGTTTTGAGAAGGTGACTGGCCAGCACATCTCAAATCAAACTTCTTAGTCATTCTGGTATCGCGCTGGGTGTGTGCGAGTTGGTTTGTGAGATTTTGACTATTTGGTTCTTCTTTTGGTGGCGTTGTGGTCGTTTGGTGTAAATCGGGTGGCATAGTTATTATGTAACCATCCCTCGCAGGTTGTCTTGTTTTAAAATACTGCTTCGTGTCGGTTGGATTCTTCCTACCTTGTTCGAAAACCTATTTCGAGGTTGTTTTGCGTGTTCGTAGTAATAAAGTCATTTTGGACTTCTTTGCGGCAGTCAAAAACCACTCTTTTATTTTTTTAAAATTTTAAAAAAATATTTGGAAAAATCGGAGTATCCTAGGCGTACCCTTGGTGTATCGGCATGTCCTAGGAGTATCCTTGGTGTATCGGCATATCCTTACCGTATCGGTGTGTCTTCGGCGTATCCACACCGTATCCCCTCGTATCCTTGGCATTTCGGCACTTGGAAATTTTCCCGGCATGTACACATTGTGTTGTGGCATGTTCTAGAATTTTGTTGAATTTCTTTAAAAATATTTATGGCGATATTATTGCGGTTTGATGCTCGTGCCATACTTGTTTGAAAATCCTTATTCTTGCTTGATTGAGTGGCGGGTGAATGTATGGATGTTCGGAAATTGCTTCTCCTGAAGTTCTTAACTCTTTCGAGGTGATATCTCTTGCACAATTCCGGTTCTTCTTTGGAGTTCCTTGCGTTGTGGATATTTTTGTATTGCGACGTGTAATTCCTTTGAGAAAGTTTGGTGGTTTTGTTCGGTTTGCGATTGTTGTAGGAAATTTGAGGCAAAGTTGTCGCGGTTGGGAATCTCTTTGTTGTTGTTGTCGATTTTCTTTGGGAATCCCCGTGGTTTGTGTTCGGATAGTGCTATCCTCACGGTATCGTATCACGATTCTTTTACTCTGGAAATTTTAATTAATTTCCATACATTTTAATAAATCGAAAATCCTAAATCGCGTTTGAAATTTATCGATTTGATTCTTTCTTCAAATCAGAAAACTTTATTCATGGAAGTCGTAGATAATTTGATTACAATTCCAACGCAACTTGAATCGTCTCAATCGGAGTTCGGGTGAAGAAGTTAGGACCAAAACACTCTTGGGAAAAATCAACATTTCATTTCAGTGCTTAATTGGCCGTGTCGACCGGTACACGTGTACTACGTCGACCGATCGTGGTCCAGCAGAGAGGTGTCGATATAGGCTCGACCGGTCGGGCCAAATCTGTCGACCAGTTGTGAAGGAAAATTTTTCTGCGCGACATAATTAAATGAGGGGCAATTTGGTACTTTCACTAGGGGTCCTTTATAACCCATTGGTCTGAATTTTGGGGTCTTCTTCACCAATTAGAACCCTAGCTCTCTCTCTATCTCCCTCCCTCAACTCTCTCTCCCTTCTCTCTTCCATCCCTCTCAATCCGTTGAGAATCGGCGAAAATGCGGAGTATTAACGTCGATGGCCTCGCTCTCCTCCCCGCATTGATGTGCATGGATCATCTCGGATCGGTAAGTCTCTCTCCCTCTCTAAACCCTAGGTTTTTATTAGTGGCTCGTCTAAGGTTTTGTTTATCTTAAACGTTGTAGAGCATCTCATGAGCTTCGCAATGGTGGGCTTGGTTCACTCCGGTCATGGAGGTTTTCCGGCGAGGTTTTCCGGCGACCTTTCCGGTGAGTGTTACCGAAGCTCCGATGAGGTAGAGTTCTTACATCCCTCTCGTTTGTATTATTGGTATTCTTGCTTCCCCCTTACATGTTTTGCGAAAATCCGTCGATTTGGTGATTTTGCGAATTTAGAGAAATTCGTATTGTCAATCATTGTTCGCATCAATTGGTATCGTACAAGTATGGTCTAGGGTCTCTACGTATTCCCCAGGAGATTAATCGTTCAGTTCTGAGTCAATTCTTGAAAAGCCCCAATTTGATAAAAATGCATCGTCGTCAGTTTAATAAATTTAATTGGGGAAAATACTTATTTTGGACACTCCTCGGGAGGTTTATGGGTTAAAACATAGTTGTGACACGTTTTTGAAAGGAATCGAACTAAATGGAATGATTTACGAATGATTGACATGTTTTGGTGAAATAAACAGAAATGTTTCGGAAATGAATGTTTTTTGTGAATAAACAGAATGTGTTGAAAGAAATGAAATGAACGTCACATTTGGAATACGATGTTGACTAGGAGGTTGTTGCCCTAGGTCACACGGAATGATTGAAAAAAATGATAAAATGTGACACGTGACTCTTTACGAGGAAACTATTTACTCTATATAAGGATTGGATACTGATGAGTGGCTATGATTCGGGTTGCTTACCTTGGGTCACTATTCAGAGTGACATACGACATTGCGCAATGGGGGATCTGACTAGACCCTCACGGCGAGCCAGGGAAAAACAGGAATGATACAACATGGATTTGATGAGCTCCTATGCAGAACTAGCCGATACTCCGTGATTGTTGATTTATATTTGCCTTGCTCCTACTAGAAGGCATAGAAATGGAATACACATGAAACTTGGAATATAATGGGAATTGGAACACGTTTATATATGGAAAACGAGTCTTTCACTTAGTGTGAGTCGACACTTGACACAATTCCCTGTTGGCCTTGTCTAGGCAGTTTCTTTTGGAAAAGATCGGTGACGAGTACTCTTTTCTCCCAAGTCTTGGTTAGATACAGTGATTTACTACTTTTCTTCACATTGAGTCAAATGGGAACTTTGAAAGAAAAGGAAATGTTTATAATTATAATGAGATCCATTGCATTGTATCATTTGCATTCCTTGCACTGTCACTCATGTGCACCCCAATACTATAGACGTTTGGAGATGGATTATCTCTACCAGGCAGTTGTGCTTGACCCTCTACTTTTGTAAGACTTATTCTCCCTGATTGGGAGTGGCTATGAGATCCGTTGCAGGACTTGAGGCGGGACCGGATTGTAGTGATAGGTCGCCTTTCTTTTCAGTGTTGTACTTTCCTTTCATTACTGTTGGCCGTCTTGTACATGATTACTTATAAAATCCTATTTTGGCCTTTCTCTTTTATTTGGAGCATGGTTGTGTAGGGTTGTGTTATAAAACTCTTTTTGCTCCCTTTTTGTTGTCTTTCATATCATAGCAAGCATGCGTTGTAATGGATAGTGTGTGTGGTAGATGACCCTTTACTTATGGTTTGGATGCTCATTGCCTATTTCTAACATCTCCCACTGTTTAATTCAAAAACAATATGATCCAAAATTTGGGAGTGTTACATCTTATTTGTATTTATTTCCTTAAATCCATAGTTTGAGTGAGAAGAATTATTGTGAAACCTAGTCATTGAGGCTTAGTAGTTTGGTTTAAGCATGGGTTATCGATAACAACAATTCATGGGTTATCGATAACTAGAGCTTTACAGTTCCCCATAATAAAACCCAAGGAGTGGGTTATCGATAACATGGATTGATAGGTTATCGGAAACTATGGTTTTCTAGTTGTCCATAATAAAACCGAGGAGTGGGTTATCGATAACATCATTTGTTAGGTTATCAGTAACTGGAGTTCTGAATACATCCATAATAAGACATGTGGATTGGGTTATCGATAACCACTATTTCTGGGTTATCGGTAACCAGGTGTTGGGAATTAAAAAATCTGAAGAGCGGTTAATAAACGGTATTTTGGGTTTTTTACTTTCTAATTGGTTCCTAAATGAGCTAATACGTATTAGAGTTGATTATACTCAGTTATAGCCTCCATTTGGTGTCTTCTAAACCTAGAGAGAGTCCTAGAGAGAGAACTCCTTGAAGAAAACTCAATTGTTAGATAGAATTGAAGGGCTTTGGTGGATAATCCTTCCTCTTGATCATATTTCTTGGCAAGACCTACAATCTCTTGTGTTTTTATGAACTCTCTCCTTCTGGTTTCATATTTTTTTTGAAGTTCAAGTTGTAAGGCCATGGGCGTAAGTATGTGTTGTGTAATGGTCGGATCTACGGATATCATGCAAAGAAATAATTGTGTTCGGTATTGTATCCATGATTTTTAAAAGACTTTTACATGTATTGCTATAGGATCCACGAATGCTCATAAATCATATAGATCTTGGTGTAGTTGCGGATTTATGTACATGTATTGTTGGGTATTTTAAATTCATGGAGTTTGCATGGTATTGCTCGTCTCATGAGTATTGTACTTTGATTTCCTCAATGTAGGGATTGTATCCATGGTTGAATATAATTTGGTGAACCACGTAAATTGGGTGAAAATATCTGAACCTTGAATCAAAGAATGAATATGCATGTGTACATAAGATCCATCAATTATGCTAGTTATGTTGGTTAAAGGGATTTTTATGAGATTTGTATAAATATGCATATGTAATTTCGGGGATTGTGATTTCGTGATGTATAGTGTGTGTATGAGTCTAATTGCATGAACTTTGCCTAAATTTACTATACAATGGACTGATTTTGTTGGATGGTTTTTATAGGAGCAACCTTGGCTAGTAAGGAAGCCCTGGTAAAGTAAGAGTAAAATCTCATCCTAAAAGGGATCAGTGAGTGTATGAACTATGGTATTTAAATTGTACGGTGCTTGTGCTTTTGTTTTATAGCATAATTGTAGAAAAGAGATTGCATGTTGGCCTTAACTTTGGGCATTTTAAAAGAGAAGTAATACATATGTAGTATATGTTGGCCTGTATGGGACGTATGGTCATGTTGGCAATTTAGTAAGGCCTATGGATTGGCAGTTTATCGTAAGGCCAATTGGTGCATGGGGCGTACAAAAGAAACATGCATGGGATATGTGCTATGTACTCTATAATGGTACCAGGGGATACCCCAAAAAGAAATGTGTATGGGATATATGAACTATTGCCTATACCAATAGCTACTTTCATGGCATGAGATGCTCAAATGGATCTTTTAAAAAAGGGCTTCGGCCAAAGTATATATGTATAAGAATCAAGCATGAGATGCAAATTAGTATGAAAAGGGATTTTTGTCCATGATTCTAAAATAAGAGGCTTTAGCTATGTTTTGTACTTGAATCGGTGCATGGGATGCATTCACACTTTGAAATAAATTGAGATGTTGCCTTTTGAATTATATATTCTTGCCTTTTAACAGGAAGCTTAAATATCATATTCACACTCTGGTTTTGTCACACCCATATTAATTTCCATATAATTTAAATGATTAAATTAATATTAGATAGAGGAGTTTAGTGAATAATAATATTTATTCCAATTGCTCAAGGGTATATAATTTAATTAAGTAAGGAATAAGTGTTATAATGTAAATAAATTGACTTATAATTATATGAAAGTATATAGGATGGCTTGCAAGGGTTATTATGAATTAATTGAGGGGGCAAGATGGTCTTTAGGGAGAAATCCTGCTTAGGGTAATCAAGGGCTAATCTGATACAGATGTGGATTATTGAGTGAATCCACACACAGCCTTCACTCAACGCAGCAGAATAAAAAATGGATTGAAATCGAGAATGACTCCCGATGAAAAGCAAGAACAGAACAGAAATGGATAACCAGAATGCCTCCGTTGATTCCGAAGAATACCAAAGTTGATTCTCTTCTCTCGCATGTTGATTCACGCACGAATAACCAGGATAATAGACTCTTCAATCTATTGATTCACGTATGAATTCCCAGATTCACAGCTTCAAACACAACTGTTGATTCTCAGAGAGAATACCAATCGAAAATGGAGGAAAGAATGAGCTCAGTCGTCTTTTTCTATTTCTTCATCATAAGTGTTTTCCATCAGTTACATCAGTCCCTTTTTTTAGGGTGGTACGAAAACCCTAAAATGGAAATAAACTCTAAGTACAATCTTTGGGCCAGTGGGCAAATTAGGCCCAAAAGGGAAACAAAAAGAAAACCCTAAACACGTTGGGTTAAATTTAAGTAAAATACAAAACACTCAGAAGCACGTGGGACCAAGCGAGGAGCGCTTCATGCATAGAGAAATGGAGTGTTGAGCTGAAATGGCCACGCAAATGAGGACGGACGGTCTGAAATTCCTTCGGGCATGGGAGTGTGGGAATAAATATTTTTTATTGTTGGATTGGTCAAAAGTGGTCTCCTGGGAGATATGATTACTTTAGTAGGCTGGGATTTCCCAAATGTTGCTTAGCCGAGCTCAAACGTGGACAAGTACATATAGTAGACTGGATGTGTAACCACCCC
>NMUG010004477.1:0-13844 GCA_002855965.1 Monotropa hypopitys | reverse complement strand
TAAAAAAAAATATGGTGGAGTTGAAAAGTGAAGAAAAGGAGAAGTTGATTGGTTTACGAGGGCCCCGTATATTGATTTTTTTCTCTATCTTATGTATACACCTATTCTCAAGCACTAAAAGTTCATCCTAGCTCAATAGGTGTCCAATACGTATCCGATACGTGCCCGACATAGTTTTTCCTTTACCTAACGATATAATTGGAAATAAAGTTCTAGATGATCCTATAGTCCGACAATCACTTGTAGTATGTTAACTAAGAAGAAAAATTCTCTTTGAGATGCATTTCTAGTCGTGAGATCATATTCACTTATATAGCTTTCCTTTCGTGTCACAATATGCGGAATATTTTGATTTCCATTATACATATCTATGCACCTTAGTTTCAAAGAGTCTTATTTGTTGAGTGCATGACACAGTGAGAATCAAAGTCGAGAATCGGTCTGGATAGACTTTTGGGTTGTTGTCTCACTTGCGACGAAAAAGACTTACACGTACACGTTAAACTTGAATGCCATGACTTATTTTTACACTTGCTAGAATTTTGAACTTAGTTTGTCTGCACTTTTTATCTAGGATCCATTTTCCTTTCTTTTTGTTGTTAAGTTTCACTTGCATGTTTTGGCATGCCATGTTTAAGTAATTTACTACATTTTGTGAGTTGTCGCTGCTGAAAACCCTCACGAGACCATACACGTCCTACCGGGGAAGCCCGGGGGTTTCAAGGACATATCCATTTCATTTTTCATTGTTAGTTAAATCAAGTCGTAGTGTGAGTTTGCTCGGGACTAGCAAACGATAAGTTGGGGGTGTGATTGGCACACAATATTGTAATTTGTGTGTGTCAATCTAGCTTTTTAGTTAGTTTTTGTCCTTAGTTTGTTTTCTATTTAGTTATGTTTTTGTACATATGCGTTTAATCTTGTTTGGTAGTTTTTCGTATTTTGTACAGGTTGTTTGGCATTTCCTGGACGAGTCCAGAAGTCCTCGATCCATCTCGAGCTATTTGATGAAGTAAAGAACAACAAGGAAGAACCAATGGTGCCAATTTATGGAAGATGACATCCAATTACCGGAAGAATAAATCCATGATCATGCCACTTCGTCGGTAAAATAGGCATAACTTCTGCTATGTAGCTTCAATTGCCATTTATAATATGGCATTGGAAAGCTATTGAAAATATGCAAAAGAGCAAAAGGAACCGGTCCCTCTTTGAGCAGAAAGTTTTGAAGAGTAAAAGGAACCGGTCCCTTTTGTAAAGGGACCGGTCCCTCCTGTACAGTTCTGCGAGAAATGGCTCATTAATGGTATTTTTGTAATTGTTTGGTGTAGGGACTATATATACTTTTGTATATTTTGTAGGAACTACATTTTTCCTTTTTTTGGTTCAGTAGCTTAGGGTTTTTATGGAGGGAGAGACTCCCTCTCCTCCTCCTCTTTTCTTCCTTTCTTTTTCCTTCATTTGAGGACCTTCCATGGAGTTTGGGCTTTTTCCCTCTTCATTAAACATGTAAGGAATCTCTCCCTCTCTTCATTTATATAATTTATTTGTTGTGTTATATTTAGTAAATCTCGTATTTCATTTTCTATGTTGTGTATTGTTGGATTTTATTTGTGTTTTATGCTTGTTGGTAGTTTAATGAGGGAGTAATCCTTTTGGATTGGCCATGGGGTGACTAGCACCCTGGCCTAAACTTGTGTTTGAATGCTCCGAATTTGGGCTTAAAATGTAGTGGCCTAGGGTGTAGGAATTCACTACCTAGGGTCTTAGCCGAGCGGTGTTAATCACTTTGATGCGTTATCGATATAAGATGGCACGACGCATGCTTGGTGCGATGTCCCGCTAGGTGTTCGATAAAATGCCTAAGTAAACGAATTCACCTAAAAACTACCCAATTGCTATTGAATTGTCTTCTTTAGATTTCGTAGGGGTTAGGAACATGTAGTTCTCACCTCGGGTCCAACCAAGGGTTGTCGTCCTATTTGATGGGCCGTCGACATTAGATGGCACGGCCCATGCTTGTAGCATGTCGCCCGATGAGGGTAAGTCGGCCTAGAGAACTGAATTCTAATCCCTGTGTCATCTATTGACCCGTGACTTTTGTGTGAGAGTCAAACATCCCGCGGGAGGTCCTATGCCGTGATCCCTCCTTCATGTCGTCATGGATAATGGATTAATCATTCATTAGCTTAGGTTAGGTATTAAAACCCCCATTTCCATTCCGCTTAGTTTAACTTGTTGTCTTATTTTCTATTTACGCATTAGTTTTATTAACTTTTTAAATAAGAAACAAAAGGCTAGCGTCCTACCGCCTCTACCCGCAAAACCAAGCTTCTTTGCAAAGCAATTATCTTCAACTCCGATATTTCCTTGTGTACCGACCTCGGACTTATCCACTTTACTAGTTAGAGTATTTATTTTCTTGCTTATAAATTATTAATGCCTGGTTAAGGCTTTTCCATTAATCAACGATCGGAAAAGTCCTTCCAATAACCTCTCAACTGGACACCCCAATCTGGACACTATCAAGGGATGGCAAGTTCCGTCCCAATATCGTCACCCCACATTCGGAAGAAATAGGGCCAGACGTGAACTGGAAATGGATATGGAAAATTCAATGCCCAAACAAACCGAAAACTTTTGTTTGGTTAATCTATCAGGATAGGGTTTCCACAAATGCCCTTAGACTTCGCTGAGGCATGACTCAAGATGGAAATTCCCCAGGTGTAGTCTGCATGAGGAAGACATTAATCATCTCTTCTGCCAAATACACACACACTAAATAGGTTTGGCACTTAGTTAATGACAGATTTTTGCTCGGATCAACGCATCCTTCTAGGACCCTAGATTGGGTTCTGAAGAATTTAAAGCCTGTCAAAAACTCTAGCAACTGTGATACTAGCCCCGTTAGCATTCTGTTTCTCTCTTCTCTATGGAACATATGGCTAAGCCGTAACAGATAGAGTTTTGACCATGTCAAAGCTAATCCTGGGACTGTTGCGGTGGCTAGTATGGCACTTGCTAGAGATATAAGACAAGCATGGTCGAACGATGCTGAAAATTTTTCCAGCTTTATGAACTCTAATTGGCAACCTCCTCATGCAGGTATAAATCTCAATACAGACGGAAGTTGGAATGCTCAAACCAAAAAGTCAGGTTGCGGAGGAATTTTCAGAGACAAAAGTGGTGAATGGGTCCTGGGCTATAGCGGGAAACTGGACTGGGAATCAAGTCTAGCGGCTGAATTGCGGGCGATTTATAGGGGAATTACCATTGCTTATGACAAAAACATGCAAGAACTTCAGATTGAAACTGACTGTGCTCAAGCCATTCGTGCGCTCAACAGCGAGGATGACATTGATGATCCAAATCACTATGTGATCAAGGAAACCAAGACGCTGTTAAGGCTTACAGGTGAGAGACTTAAACAGATACTAAGAAAAGCCAACGAGTGTGCTGACCACCTGGCGAAAATGGGAGTAGAGGGGAAAAACAATCTCAACATTATGGAAGCCATGCCAATTTCATTTCGTGAATACTGGATTAGGGACTATCTTAATCTTTTCAACATCCTGGACTAATTAACCTTGTGCTGAAGTTTTTGTTTTATGACTTTGGATTTGGTTTATAATAACTCTTTCTTTTGTGTTTAAGTATTCCGTTTCACCAAAAAAAAATCATTGCCGGAAAAGGGATATTGCCACCGATTACTCCCTTTTCCCAGAATGTAGCGAGTTGGTTCCAAATGTATAAGGCCCAATCCACGACTTCGCTCCTTGACGTAATCACATAAACCAAATCCCCATCTTATTTTGTCGGGGTTTTCTCATGGTGGTAGGGTATGATGTTATAGCTCACAAATTTGTTCATCACCCGATAGTGTTCCTTCAACCCACCGGTTGTGTATCTTTGGAAATGAGGATTGTATGCATTAGGATCTTCTATAATGGTATGGATAACATGATCAAGGCCACAGTCCCAAGTGGTCTTAGGGTAAATGGTAGACTCAAATTCGGGGCGAGTATACCCCAAGTGTCGAACTATGACATCCGGTGTCACCATGACAGTGATGCCGCCTATAGTCAAATTTATAATGCAGTTATCCTGGACAATCATATTTTCATAGAAGGAAACTATCATCATCGGTCGATAGCCATCAATTCTCCTAAAGAAATGTGACAAGCCTTGATATTGAATGGTTTCGACAAGTTGTGGCCCCAAGTTCTCTCTTTCGATTTGACGTTCGCAAGTGAACTTGTGCTTGCCCAACCTCAACACTCATGCCTTTTGCTCGCGGTCGTGCTCGACGGCTTTGTCTTCCTTACATTTTTGTCTTCTCTCCTCTTCTACTTCAGCAATGTCACGAGGGTGTGAACTTGAGGAGCCCCCAACTGATTTTTCCCTTTTTCCCGGGCCATCAACCCCATAATCAATGCACTAACAGCAATAGCCCCAACAATCAGGCATATCAAAGAGAGAAGAGAGGTAGTACCTTCCACAACACCCATTAGTTTCATCATCCTCGCCATTTGGTACTGAATCTGAAAAGTCACGGCAGAAATGATGGTTTTCAGCTAGGAATTTGTGGATGAATTTAACTATCGGGGATTTATGGGTTAGGGTATGTTTGATTTGGGAGAGAGAGACAGAGGGAGAAGAGAGAATTTGAGGGTTCGAGAGTTTTGAGAGGGTTTTGAGAGAGAGGGTCGTTCGAGGGTTTTGAGAAGGAGAGAGTTGAGAGGGATGTAAAATGAGAGATAAGAGGGTATTCATTTAATCAGATAGTTGAATAAAATTTTAAAATCCAACAACGTGGACCGGTCTACGAGGAGTGCATAAACCGATATAGGTCTGATACTTAAGCTCACTATAAAACGGGGACCGGTCTACAAGGAGTGTGTAGACCGGTATAGACTCTGGAAATCAGCAACTTCAGATGGTTTTCTTCCCAAACTTCTCCAATCACTTCAACACCCTACTCCACTGATATTAGCTTAATTTTTACTCACGCCTACCTACAAACATCCGATTTCCTAAGTTTTTGTCAATAAATGGAGACACGGACTAGGTACAAAAGTAGGTCGAGGGAGACTCGTAATTGGCTTATTCATGCAACAATGCCTTGAATCCTTTTTTATTGGACTTAATAAACATTTTCATAATACAGAAAGGTCATCCATTACTCACGCAAGGATGTTTGGAAGAATTTGTTCAAATTTTTTCGGAATGAAGTATAAATGAGCATGGGGATGCTTCAACATATTGAATCTCCACTGTCTTGATAAATATGACACTCAATCTCTCGTTAAATCTATCATTAAGATTCATAGGAAAACTACGTGTGGATACTCAAAATAAAGCATAAGGTGATTCCAAGCTTGCCACGAGTGTAATTAACCAAAAAAAATCCTAGGAAAAAATACTACAAAAAATTTAAAATTTTAACATTTATGCACATAATACAATAGAGAACTATAAACATGCAATTCTCTCCCCCAACTTAGAATGAGCAACGTCCTCGTGCGTAAAAATTGCAATATAGGAGAGAGAAAAGAATTAGTACCTCCGGGGTGGAATGTCATTCACCCAATACCTCGACCAAGTAGGAGGATTTTTCACCATTCTTCTCTTTTGTCATTCACGATGCTTTTCCAAGGTTCACTCCTTCGGCTCCAATATAGTGCCATAGTTAGTCACACATGGCCATCGTCAGGATTTTATTGGTCTTACAACTTTGACACGTAATCGCACCCATGACTTAGGGCTTCTGAATGCATCACTCATCCCAAATATAAACCCAAACTACCGTAGACTGATGTGGTAACATGTTTGCCCTGCAAAGACTTACTCGCAAACTACCTATTTAAGAAGAAATAGCTAACATCAATGGGTTAAAAAATGAAGTGTCTGAGCACTCACGCGACACTCCACGTGTCATACTTGTCTCCCCTATTTTCTCACTTAGCAACTACACTAGAGAAGAAATCTACCTAAATTTCTGGGTAGGTCATTATTCTGTAGGTGAGCCCCCTAAGGTCGCATTTTGCAGCTAAACCTTGAGAGTTCCTAATCACTTTTCACGACTATACATACTTTTATAGGGGTAATCCCAGATAGTGTACCACCAAGGATAGCAAACGGGTGGCTATATCGGACCATCAACGGGCCATTCGAGCACGGCCTAACACTGGGGGTATCTCAAACCCCATGAATTTAACGTCTCCTAGACGTATATAAGCTCAAAATTTGAGCATCATTGTCGTCCTGATAAATGGAATCGACAAGTTCCTCCTTGGTCATTCCCTCATTAAAGTTTTCTAAATAGGGCTTTAGTCGTTGACCGTTAACTTTAAACAAATTACCATTCATTGGGTTGGTGACCTCAATGGCACCGTTTGGGTGCACTGTAGTCACTATGTAAGGTCCAACCCAACGTGAACGCAATTTTCCGAGAAAGAGATGAAGTCTTGAATTGTATAGTAGAACTTTTTGCCCTACTTCAAAACTCTTCCGAATTATATTTTTATCACGGGCGTCCTTAATCTTGGCCTTGTAGGAGACCGTGCTATCATATGCGTCCCGCTACATCTCTTCAAGTTCATTGAGTTGGAGCTTGCAGTGGACGCCGACATTTGGCAAATGGTAATTCAATTGTTTTATTGCCCAATATGCCTTATGTTCAATTTCCACTGGAAGGTGACATGCTTTGTCGTACACCAACCGGTAAAGGGACATTCCTAGCATGGTTTTAAATGCAGTATGGTAGGCCCAGAGAGAATCGATTAATCTTAAAGACCATTTTTTCTATTTTGGTTCACCGTTTTTCAATGATATGTTTAATCTCCCTATTTGCAGGTTCCGCTTGCCCGTTTTTTGGGGAATGGTAGGCCGTGGACACCTTATGTGTAATTCCATATTTCTTCATCAAAGTTTCGAATGGCCTATTACAAACATGAGTGCCTTGGTCGCTTATGATAGCCCTTGGTATCCCAAACCTAGCAATAATGTTTTCTCTCAAGAATTGAATAACCATCTTATTATCATTTGTTTTGGTATGGATGGCCTCCACCCATTTAGATACGTAGTCCACAACTAATAATATATAGAGATAGCCAAACGAATTAGAGAATGGTCCCATGAAATCATTGCCCCAACAATGGAAAATCTCAACAACTATTATATTGATGAGGGGCATCATATTTCTTTTGGTCACACTCCCTAATTGTTGACACCTCTCGCATGTTTTGCAATACTCGTGGGTGTCTTTGAAGAGAGATGGCCAATAAAAACTACATTGGAGGACTTTTGCGGAGGTCTTCTTTGATGATAAATGACCCCCACAAGCCTCGGTGTGGCAAAACCGTAAGATGTCTCTTTGGTCTTGGTTTGGCACACACCTTCGGATTATTGGATCCGGATAATATTTGAATAAGTAAGGATCATCAAAGATAAATCTTTTCACCTCACTTAAAAATTACCTTTTATCATTGGAGGACCAATTAGATGGAAGTTAACCCGTGGCTAGATAGTTTACGATGTCCGCAAACCATGGGTAACTTGTTATTTGAAAAAGTTGTTCATACGGAAAGGAGTCAATAATCGGCATTTATGGGGAATGGTCCTCAAACTCCAATCGGTACAAATGGTCTGCGACAATATTCTCCACACCTTTTTTATCCTTGATAATTAGGTCAAATTCTTGGATAAGTAGGATCCACCTAATGAGCCGCGCCTTGGAATCTTGCTTGGTTAGAAAGAATTTTAAAGCGGCATAGTCGGTAAAGACCACAATATGGGACCCTAAGATATAAGAATGGAACTTGTCAAGAGCAAACACTACGGCAAGCAACTCCTTCTCCATTGTAGAGTAGTTCATTTGCGCCTCATTGAGGGTTTTGCTTGCATAGGAAATGACGTATGGCTCTTTTCCTTGCCTTTGGCCAAGAATGGCCCCGATCACGTAATCACTCGTGTCGCACATAAGTTTAAATGGTATGGCACAATCGGGCGTTCACACAATAGGAGGAGTTGTGAGACTTTGATTATAATTTGGAGAAAGCCTTTTCACATGCCTCCGTGCATAAAAACAGGACATCCTTTGAAAGGAGTTGGCACATTGGACGTGAAATTGCGCTAAAGTCTTTAATGAATCGCCGGTAGAAATTGACGTGACCAAGAAATGATCGGACATCTCTCACGCATTTGGGTGATTTCAATTTTTGCCGAGTCCACTTCAATCCCTTTGGCCAAAACGATATGGCCAAGCACGATGCCATGGGTGGCCATAAAATGGCATTTCTCCCAATTTAATATTAAGTTTTTCTCCTCACAACAAGTGAGCACACTCTCCAAATTCGTAAGGAATTCATCGAATGAGTCTCAAAAAATGGAGAAGTCGTCTATGAAGACTTTAACCACCTTCTCCATCATGTCGCTAAACATACCCATCATACACCTTTAAAAGATTCCGGGTGCGTTGCACAAGCCAAATGCAATACACCTATACGCGAAAGTTCCAAATGGACACATAAAAGTGGTCTTGTCTTGATCCTCCATGGCAACCTCTATTTGGTTATACCCGGAGTACCCATCCAAGAAATAGTAGAAAGAATGACCGGCAACCTTCTCCATAATTTGATCAATGAAGGGGAGAGGGAAGTGGTCTTTGTGAGTGCTCGCATTTAATTTCTGGTAGTCAATGCATACACGTCGTCCGGTCACTTCATGGGTGGGGATTAGTTCGTTGTTTGCATTCTTGACCATTGTGGTGCCGGATTTCTTTGGCACCACTTGAATAGGGGATACCCATTTACTATCTGCAATTGGATAGATTATTCCCACATCTAAGAGTTCAAGAAGTTCCGCTCGCACCACATCTTTCATTATAAGATTTAAATGACATTTTGGTTGGCGAGACGGGCGCACATCCTCTTCAATGTATATTCTGTGCGTGCAAATGGTGGGGTCAATACCCTTGATATTGACAATAGTCCATCCAATGGATTTTTGTGCCTTTGGAGGCTTGTATCAATTGAAGCTCTTGGTGATCCTCAAGAGAGGAGGAAACTACCATCGGGAAAGTTTCATGTGTTGATACCCCATTTTGGCTCACTACCTGATATCAGTCAAGACAAGGCCAGAATAAATCAGTCAACTTCAGAACCGGCCAAATCGGACTCAGAACGGATCAAAACATATTCCTGGCATGTCTAAACCTTCTCACAAGCAAGACCGGCAACAAGCACGGATGACTTATCAATGGACAAACATCGGCAAAAGGCCCGAGAATATTTCTCCAAAGTCAGATTTTGAAAACGATGTGCGGTTTCCGACGAACGGTAAACAGATACCGAGGAAGCCGGCACACGACATGCACTCCAGGCCGGTATCAACAGGAACTCACGCGAATGTCCGAAAATCAATCTCTCAATCAAAATTCGATCGTAAAGTCATTACTGAGAAATCTGCATGATCACCAACGTCATCGGGTGAAAATACAGGATTTATTCGGATCCGAACGTCATTATGTTCGGAGCATCAAGGAATGACAAGACGGTATCGAAAATGTGCAAACTGATTTTTTATGGAGTCTTGACAAAGAGACAAAAATTTATTGCAAGTCAGTTTCTGCAAATTATCTCACGATGGTGAGACGAGCACAATCCGAGGAATTCTGTGTGAGGAGAAAGGGTCGGAAAGTAAGCGGCTCTTGAAGAATCGTCCGATTTCAGCGGCGATAATTTTAAAATTCATGATTCAAGCCAATAAAAATTGTGGCGACGTCAATTTTCTCAGCAACGGGACCCGCGGCATCGCAAAGAGGGCAGCTCGGGGATTTCGGTTCAGAGTATAAATCATTTGGAAAATAAAAGACAATTCTCCCTAAAATAGGGAAAGGATGTTTTCAGGCCCGAATAAATCATCCAAATCCATCCAAAATGTGCCAAACCACCCCAGCTCCCATCCAAAGGAGCTGTTTGCAATGATGACGTCACTGTTGCACCTATAGGTGCGACAGAGTCCTATAAAAATGGCCACTCCTTGGCCATTTGGGAGGGGGATCCAGAGGTGACAAAATCCTGCACAAAACTCTCTCCACATTCTGTCCAAATCAGAATACTTCTCCATTTTCCAAAACCGATACTACCTATCCCGGATCAGATCCGAGCCTTTCTAAAATCATCCTAGCCACTTCTCATCCTACCAAAACTCCCTCAAATCAGTATCCACATACAAAATACCCCTAAAGTCAAGGTATATGAATACACATTTCTTTTAAATCGCAGCGATGTAATTACATTTGAAGAATTGATCGTAACATTCATATATTAAGGAATCAACCTTCTAACTTTCGAGTGGAGATACATCGGACCTGAGTTGGTTACATAACCGACCGGCCGTATAAATCACACGCCGATATCCCGAAAGTTGATTCTTTAATATATCAATATTCTTCTATTTTTTTATCTTCGAAGGAATTGATCTTCCGAAAATTCAAGTGGAGGTATATCAGACCTGAGTTGGTTACATAACCGACCGGCGATACAAATCCCACGTTGATATCTCGAAGATCAAGTTCTTTATGGCATTCATAAAATCAGTTATCTTCTGAAAGATTGATCCTCTAGTTTTCAAGTGGAGATGTATCAGACCTGAGTTAGTCCAATGACTGACCGGCTGTATAAATCCCATATTGACATCTCTAAAGATCAAACTTTCATTATGGTAACATTCAAACAAAAATCATTTATATTCTGAAGAATGGTTTGTTCAATTTCATGTGGAGGCATATCAGACCTGAGTTGGCTATACGCCGACCGGCTGTATAAGTCACACATTGATACCTTGCGAACCTATTCTTCATTATATTAATGCTTACAAATTCTTTCAAATGATTGTTTGGCAAATGTATGGCTGCGACCGACAAGCCGAATAATCATTGTTCGAATTTCAAAAAGTCAACTAATTCAAAGCCCGGTCCTTCCGGCATACTATTACATGTAGCGTCGTTCTGTTCGGCCATGCCAACACGATACCTATCTATCTATTCTCCTATGTTTATATATATTCATACATTTGCTATATTCATGTTCTTCCCCAAGTCCTCCTTCTTTCCTTTTTATCAAAATCAAACAAAAATGAAAAACAAAGAAAAACATTAAATCTCTTGATTTAGATCACTGGCGAAATTTAGTAACCTTCATAATTTGAATCGGGAAATGATTTATGAGTCGGCCCTGACCGGATCATTTATCATTCCTTTGAGATTGCAAACAAAACAAAAAAAATGAACATAAACAAAAACATCAAATCTTTTGGTTTAGATCACCGGCGAAGTTTAGTAACCTTCGTGATTTGAATCGGGAAATGTTTTATGAGTCGGCCCCGACTGGATCATTTATCATTCCTTTGAGATTGCAAACAAAATAAAAAAATAAACAAAAACATTCAATCTCTTGATTTAGATCACTGGCAAAATCTAGTAACCTTCGTGATTTGAATCGGGAAATGGTTTGTGAGTCAGCCCTGACCGGATCATTTATCATTCCTTTGAGATTGCAAACAAAACAAAGAAATGAATAAAAACATCAAATCTCTTGATTTAGATCACCGGCGAAGTTAAGTAACCTTCGTGATCTAAATCGGGAAATAATTTATGAATCGGTACTTTGCCGGAGCATTCATTATTCCTTCGAGATTTCAAGAAAACTAAAAAAACGAACAAAATGCGTCGAAACTCTGTCCGTTTGTAGAAAATCACAAAAACAAATAAACCCACCATTTTGGAAATATTCTGTTCTCTTGGCCGAGAAAATGTTTTGAATTTGGTTAATAAAGATTGATTTGAAAAATGAAGTACCGAAAGGGCGATGTAGGGTGCCTAACACCTTCCCTACTCGTAACAGTAAATCCCCGAACCTGAAACTCTGGAATTTCGCAGACTAAACCTTTTTTAAAAACAGGTGACTTGGCACACCATAACTCTATGCCAAGTGGCGACTCCGAAAAACAGATTAATGATAAAATGTATATTGTTTCGGCAATTGCAATTTGTTATTAATTTGACATTTTAAAGTTAAACAATCTAGCTGTCCTGTTTACAACGTAAACCCGTCGCATTTAAGCCAACGAAAGAAAATAAAGTACGGACATTCCCCCTTGCACGCAACCTAACTCGCGACCGTCGTCGTAGGAAGAAGTTCGGGGAAGACCGGAAAATTTTTGGGGCGCGACAGCTGGCGACTCCGCTGGGGATTTTTTAAGAGGATTTCGGCTTCTAAATTTTTTAAAATCAACCTTTAACCAAAATTCAAATCACTCTCTCGGCCCATTACTAATATCCAGTTTGGTGTGATCTCTTCAGGAATAATACAGGTTGCAGAAAAAAAGGAGCTAACGCGAAACAAAAAAAAAGGAGCTAACGCGGCAAAAATAAAAAAAAAATCGCTTGCAAAATTTTATGCTTATATTTCATTTGTTAAGGATTCCCTTCCCTTTTTCAAAAACAAAAAATTTACTTTACTGCATTGTCAATTTTCATACATCATTTGCATCATTACCCATTCGAATCGGAGGTCATGACCGTGCCGAATGGATGATACCTATTTACTCCCGGGGGCCCGAAGTAAGCTTCGCGATTATGGTTTATCACCGTGGAAAAGGGCACCCCAAACAAATCACCGACTCAAAGATGGTTACCCTCACGGGGCCGGAGATCTGAAGATTTGGGAACCTTAAACCTTTACCCTGCACAGCCGCATATGCATATAGAAAAGCCCGAAAAAGAGTCAAAAGCCAAAACCCTGTTATTATTTTACTAGGAAACATTGCATACCGAAGGGAGTCCTTACTTGCATTTTGTTAATCCCCACAAAAAGTTTTCAAAAAAATGACCTCTTTGGGGATTGTGGTAAAATCAGACTATAGACTTTCCATTCACCATTTTTCAAAGAAAGGTTTATCATTTGAAATATCATTAGAGGGCTATGTCTGATAATGTATTTTAAAAGATAAACAAGAAAGTCCATATGTCACCACAATCCCCAAAGTCTTTTCCTAAGTTACTGATCTGAATTTAGTGTTGACATATAGGTAGAAGTACGGAGCGCTCAGTAGATTTCCAGTCCGCGTCCAGAAGGATCACCCGCTCACTAGCTCGTGCAATGGCCGAAAATGGGCAAATCCATGCACAACAGGAGCCAGAGATGGTTCCCATGGAAGAGCATTTGGCCACCCGCCGAACCATAGAGCAGCTGCAATCCTTGGTTGAAACCCTGAGGGCACAACGCCAAACTCCCATGACCTCACCATCTGTCGGAACCGAAGTCCACGCTACAACACCGACCAACACTGGGGCAGTCCATGCCCAATCTCCAGTCAATCCTGTTACTTCACCCGGAGTAATCCCCATATTACCTACCGGAAGTTTTTCCATGTATCCGACATCCGTTCAACCCGTACTTCCAGTCCAACCAACCATGATCCCAACACTACCAGTGTTGTCATAACAACACGATGATTTGGAAAGTCACCCAGATGATACAGCGGAAAGAAAAGAGATCGATGATCATCTAAGCCATAAGATCCGACAACTTGAGGAGTCTCTGAAATCCTTGCAAGGGCCCAATGCCTACACCCCAACTAGTTTTGAGGACCTGTGTTTCTACCCACGAATGCAACTTCCATCTAAATTCAAGATACCCGACTTCTCAAAGTATGATGGAACAGGGGAGCCCATGACGCATTTACGCCTCTACGCCGGGGCACTGTGCGGTTATCCCAATCCAGAGAAATTAATGATGCATCTCTTTCAGCACAGTTTGACTGGGGCAGCCGCCCATTGG
>NMUG010004476.1:0-13845 GCA_002855965.1 Monotropa hypopitys | reverse complement strand
CTTATAGTTGGAAAAGGCATTAGGAAGGAAATTGCATACGGACAAAGGCTCAAAGTTTATGTACTTGTGGAAATGAAGGTTTTTTGCGGAATAATGTGACTAAGGTAGCGAGTGAGATTCGATGTCAAATTAGGAGGATGTGTGCTTCTGAAAGATTTGTGCACTAATGGAAGCAAGTTGATTTAGAAAAGAAAGAGATCATTATACAGACTGTTTGGGTAAGAAAGCTTGATTATAGTATTTTTACTTTATATATGACTTGTTTTTATGAGTAAGTTATTGTTAATTTCATATATTATTTGTTTTTAGGACAAGTTTGAAATAACTAAAAATAAGGATGAAAACACTGGATTAGTAAAAAAATAATTAACAATAAGACATATGAACTTTACAAAGACTGGAAACACAGAATAGTGAAGCATTACAATGAGATAAAGGTTGGAGGCGATGACTCACATCAACATCCATATCGGGGAGTGAAAATGGATGATTGGAATTTCATGATTAATCATATATTCATAGATCTCGCTTTTGAGGTTAGTCAGACATTTATTACAATTACATTATAAAAAATGCATTATTATCAAAATTTACCATTTAATAATATCTAATTAGTTTATTTTTCTAGATCCACAAGGAGACTGGAAAAAGAAATAGAGATGTCGTACCATACGAGCATGCCTTGGATTCTCGATTCTATTCTAGCTTGGTGATCCAAGTTGTGAGAAGTATGTTTTTTCCCGTACAAGTTGATGTCATGTCTAATTTGCATGTTAATTTTTTTTTTTTTTTTTATATGTCAGGCTGATCGTAATGGTGGTAAGGTACCGGATTTTTTGCGAAACATATGCAATAGCACATAAATTGAAAGAATCAATGATATGGATTTCTCATATTTGTGAGGAGTTATATGTATACATCTCATACTTGATTATTTAATTTGGTGTTAATTGTTCTAAATATATTCAATAATATTTTGTTTCCTTGTTTTTTCTTTTTTGTAAGGATAGACAAAGATGGTGATACTGTAAGACGAGGCATTAGAGCTTGGAACTCCACTCACAAATGAAGAACTATCAATGAGAAGGTCATCTTTTTATGTTGATAGATGTAGTATAGCAAAAGTAACTAGAAAAAATTACATTTGAGTTAAAGAAATTACACGAGAAGCAAAGACAAAGGGATGAGGAGCAAAGACAAAATGATGAGGAGCAAATGCAGAGGGATGGCGTGTGAGGAGCAAAGACAAACAGGTGAGGAGGTGCAAAGATGTTACGATGCTCTATAGAAAGAGATGGATGTATTTAAAAGTTTTTTGATGCAATTGCAAAATAGTGGATGCCTCCCAAGTGCGATCGAAGATAGGCCATGTATGTAATGCTTATAACTTCATGCGTTTTTATTTCTACTCCAAGGTTACTGCTTTCACACACTAGCACGGTCTCTCACCTATATGAGAGTTACACATAGTATGTACACGTTTTTTGCTTATCACTCGCACGGTTTCTTTATATTTGAGGAGTACACCTACATATATATTGTCATTGCTCTATTTGTGTGTGCTCTTTGTGTCCCACACCACCATATGCCTCCTTCGCAGGTAGTTTGAAAGAGGCATATGGTGGTACACCTACATATATATTTGTAGTAGTCAGAGATTCACCAGTTTTATGAAGTTTGAATTGAATATCATTGAGTGTGATCTTTGCATCGTTTGAGTTTTATATTTGGTGAATTTTTGCTAGTTTTTATGAAAGTTTATTTGATTTTAATGTGATATTAATTTTGCATTTTTTGTCGTAAATGGATTCATCAATTTGTTACTTTGCAAGTTTTGATTGTCTACTGTAGTTGTGGGGGCATCTTGGTGTATAAATATGACTATTTCATTATTTTATGTAAAAATGAAAAAAAAAATCTGACTTCCAATTTAATTAGTTCGTGAGATGCTTTATGTAGACATTCCAGGTGCTGTAATTTTGCATTCCTCTACTACTGAAATTTTGCATCCCAGGTGCTACAATTTTGGATCCATAAGTGATCAGCCTCTGTTTTAGTCATATTTCACCAATCCCGGGTACTGCTAAAGTACATGCTACATTATGCTTCTTTGTTTGAGATCAGTGGTGGAATCAAGCTTTTTAAATTTTTAACAGACTGCATAAGAATTGCTCACTTGTTCACTTGTTTTTTAAAATTTTTGTTTGAGGAGATCATTGGTGGAATTCTGCATATGTGTCCTCTCAATTGTTCACTTATTGTTTTCATGCCAAGTCAGTGCTGAAGTTTGTAATTGCATTAGAATTGATTAAAGAATATTAGTTGTCAACTAGTATGCATACGATGTGTTATGTGTTGGTTATTTATGTTGGGTTTTCTTCATGTCAAGGAATGATTTTTCAAGTCTATTTTGTTTTTTGCAGCTTATGTTTTGAGGTACACAAAAGGCAATTATGATAATTGACTTAGTTCGTGTTGCAAAAAGTGAAAGCAAGACCAAGCGTTAGATACTATTTGTTATTTTGGAACTATAAGCTTAAAGTGGAATCTATTTTAGATGTATTTTTTACTGTTAATTTTAGTTCGTGTTATAAGAAATGAAGGCAAGACTGGGCATTAGAGTTGTGTTTTTTTGGTAATTTTGAGATGTATGTCCTTCAATTCTAAAAAGATTGGTTTGATAATTATAAATGATTTGGCAATTATCAATAAAATGGTATTAAGTGATTTTGACAACTACGATTGAAATAGTATTATAGCAACCAAATTTTAGTATGGTACGTCTGTATACATTTGGCAACCAGAAAATGGTCGGTAGATCATATACATTTTGCGGCCAAAAAATTGGTCGTGAATCATATACATTTGGCGACCAAAAAATGGTCGGTGGATCAAATACATTTGACGGCCATAAAATTGGTTGTGAATCATATATATTTGGCGACCAAAAAATTGGTCGTGAATTATATATATTTGGCGACTAAATTATTTGGCGACAAAAATATAGTCGGGGTAAGTTTGTCGCAAAAAAACTTTTCGTGGCAAATTGTTTTTTGGTCGACAAAGGTATTGCCGACGGGCTTTTCCCAACAAGTAGACCGACTAATTTTCTTAGTCTCCAATACCATTTTGTGACCAAAAAATTTACTTTTGGCAACCAAATTTTTAGTCGGCAATTGTGTTTTTTTCTTGTAGTGATGGGACAACATAATTATATACACACTAACAGCCCCCTCAAACTCAAAGTAAAAAAATAGAGATCAACTTGAGTTTGGAAAACAAATCTTCAAATAGCCCAAGAGGATGCATCTTGGTAAAGATATTAGCAGTTTGATCGGCAGAAGAAATTGATAATAGTCTAATGGTGTCGCGGGTGAGGTGATGGCACACAAAGTAACATTCAATTTCAATGTGTTTTGTGCACTTATGGAAGACATCATTGTGAGCAATATGGATATCACTTTGATTATCATAACTGGTGATAGTAGCAGTAGAATAATTGACACCCATATCTTCAAGTAACCAGTGAAGCTAGAGAAATTCTCGAGTTGCATCAGCAAGAGTATGATATTCAGTTTCTGTACTAGATCGAGCAATAACTGTTTGTTTCTTGGTGTGCCAAGAAATAAGGGAATCACCAAGGAAGAAACAATATCTAGTGGTGGATCGACGATCTGTAGTGTCACCAACGCAATCTGCATCTAAGTAGACACGAAGCTTAAGTGAAGAATGAGAAAAAAAATGAAGACCATGAAATAGGGTCCCCTTGATGTGCCTAAGAATGTGAAGAATTACAACATAGTGGGATGAACAAGGAGTAGAGAGAAACCGAATAACTATATGGACGATATATACAATATTAGGTCAAGTAACTGTGAGATAGACAAGACTCTCAACCAATTGTCAATATAAGGTAGGATACTCGAGAGGTGTGCCATTCATAGGTGTAATCTTAGAGTTGGGCTCAAGTGGAGTGGTGCAGGTCTTGGAGTTTATGAGTCTTGCACGAGTGAAAAGATCATAAGCATGCTTGACCTGAGAAAGATAGTATCCCACGGAATTAGAAGTGATCTCGAGTCCCAAAAAGTAAATGAGCTTCTCGAGATATTTCATCTTGACATGTTGATCGAGATATGTCTTGAGATCTGAGATGCCCGCCAAGTGATTCCCTATAATTTTATTTCCTTCCATTTCCATTTATTTACTTTCCTTTAATTTAATTTTATTTAATTTTATTTTTTTTCAATTTTTCCTCTTCATTGCCAAAATCCCAACAGTGCTCACACATATCAATATACATATCACTGTATATCAATATGTGTTACCTCTGTGCACATTTCGATATACACCCCTTCAATTCACATATTGATTGGTTCCACCGACATCACATATTGATATACATGATATTCAGACATTTCGATATGTGACGCATATCGATATATGACCATTCATTTACACATATCGATTGACCAAACCAACATTTTATATCGATATGTGGCTATTCCACATATCAGTATGTGACACATTTATACAAAAACCCATAATTTCTCAGAACTGTTCATCGTCTTCTACATCGATGATTTTTAAAATCAAGTAGTCACAATCCCGAATTCAACTCAATTAACCAACAAAAAGTATCTATACACAACCAAACTCATTCTTCCACCTTTAAAGCTAATTGTATTCATCAATTGTATAAAAAATCATTCAAACCCCTTATTCAATAATTTACAAATCAACTCTCGATTTTTAATCAAACCCCCCACGAAATCCAGAAATCGTTCACAATTCAAGCAACTAAAAGGGAATTAAACTTATTCTTACCCGATTGATCAAATTTCCAAAGATCTACGTTATGTTTCCTGAGCAAATTTCCATCAATTCCCTTCTTCCCCTCTTCTCTCCCACTCTTGGTTTTCCTCATCCTCCTCCTCCTCCACACTCTCTCTTCAGTGTTCGATGAGTTATAAGCTATTGATTTCCACTCTCCACCGATTGAGAGTAATTGTTTGAGATTCAAACAAAATCCACTGATTCTCACTTAGTTCCACCGGCACTGCTTCTAAAATATAAGATATATCCCCAACAAATTTCCAAAGCATCAAAACAAGAAAAAAATTATGTAAATGTGATAACTCAATTGGCAATGCTAGACGATAAGACATCATCCCAATCCTTTCCACAATCTCATACGTCCCAATAAATCGTGGTGCTAGCTTACCCTTCCCCTGAAAATGCATAACGCTCTTCCATGGCAATACCCGGATAAAAACATAATCACCCACTTTAAATTCTAAATTTCTTCTTTGGTTATCTGCATAACTTATCTGTCGGCTCTGTGCCACCTTCAATCTTTCTCATATAATTTTAACCCCATCGACTATTTGTTGAACCAACTCTGGACCTAACAACTATTGTTCACCAATGTTATCCCAACAAATAAGTGATCTACATCTCTGGTCATACAATGCTTCATAAGATGTCATTCCGATACGGCTATGAAAATTGTTGTATGCAAATTCCATCAACGACAAATAATTATCCCAAATCCACACAAAATCAAGAACACATACTCGAAGCATATCTTCTAATACCTGAATGGTACACTCTGATTGTCCATCTGTCAGCAAATGAAATGTCTTACTAAATTCTAGAGACATTCTCAAGGCCTGTTGTAGACTTATCCAAAATATCAATGTAAATTTTGGATCCTGATCACTCACAATAGATACTGGTATGCCATAC
Source organism: Monotropa hypopitys (assembly GCA_002855965.1). Taxonomy (NCBI): domain Eukaryota; kingdom Viridiplantae; phylum Streptophyta; class Magnoliopsida; order Ericales; family Ericaceae; genus Monotropa; species Monotropa hypopitys. The sequence goes on along the minus strand of NMUG010004476.1, from coordinate 8,100 downwards.
AACCAAATAATCTAATCCACATATATCTTCGCATACTTGTCTATACTATAAGTGGTATTCACTACCAAGAAATGTAATGATTTCATCAAACATACCACAACTATCCAAATGGAATCAAATCCCAATTTAGAACACGACAATCCGGCAATAAAGTCCATCGTCACGTGTTCCCACTTCCATTCTGGTATTGGTAAGTTCTGTAATAACCTGGTCAACCTTTGATGTTTGATTTTAACCCGTTGGCAAGTTATACTATCATGACCCATTCCTATTTAGGACTGAGTCGATGACCGGCCAACGAGCAAGCTCGCAGAGGCCTTCTGAAAACAACAGTTTAGAGATTTTTAAAGTAACTAACTGATATCAGAGTGAAAATATTTTTCAATACATATCCAGAGCTTGGTGAATACAAAATATGTGCCCTAACTCACAACAAAATACAACCCCAAAATCTGAACAGCTAGCTAAGCAACGTCTACAGTGATGATATATCTGAACGATCTTCAAATCTCTAGAAGCATCTTCTAAGCATATCCTGTTGCATCAACAACTCCATTAGCACTACAGTTAGTGCGAGTCTAAACATGTCACATATGCTGGTCATACGATACAAGTGTAATTCAATTCTATGGCATATACATCAATACTAGACTACAATGACTGATAACTAAATTGATGTAATCATACGATATGCTAATAACTGAAGTGATGATGATAAACTGATAACTGAAATACTGGTGATAGGCTGATAACTGAAATGTTGATGAGACATTTGAGTGGTAGGTCTGCCTTAGGAACTGTGCTGAACTGAGAATAGGTCCGCCTTAGGAACCGATGGTCTGCCTTAGGAATAGAGCTGAACTGAGGAATAGGTTCGCCTTAGGAATCGATGGTCTGCCTTAGGAACCGAGATGAAATGAGAAATTGGTCTGCCTTAGGAACCGATGGTCCACCTTAGGAACCAAGCTGAACTGATAAATAGGTCCACCTTAGGAATCGTACTAAACTTAGAATAGGTCCACCTTAGGAACCGATGGTCCGCCTTAGGAACCGAGTTGAACTGAGAAATAGGTCCGCCGTAGGAACCGATGGTGAATAGATGACATGCTAAACTGATATGCTAACATGATATGCTATCATGGTAAACTATACTAATGAGTTGTACTGATGTACTAATCATACCGATCTAACATAATGTGCTGAATTGTTGAGCAACTAAATTGGGATGTTAAACATGCTAGTCATAGTTCGTATTTATACTTTATATGGTATGGTTATCTACTTAGAGCCGATAGAACTGAACATTATCAAGTGACTTCTGATGATGGATCCACGCTTTTAACGTATTACGAAGATATAGTCATATGGAGACTCACCTGCTTAGCTTCCTTTCCTTTAGATCTTTATTCCTCAAATATTTCCCGAGCCTCGAATACAAATTACTAGTTTATCAATCTTTTTTCACATTTCAATATTACCGGGATTTTTATGGCTTTCTACCGAGTAGAGCTTACCGGACTGAACATGGCCCACTGCCACTGCCCGAAGGCTTACACTGGTCGAGTATATAGAAGAGTTGATGGTCATACACAAGATAGACCAAAGGGATTACTAACCGAGCACATAAGTGATCAAGGTTTATTGGACATACACAAAAAGGCCGAAGGACATACCAACCGCAATCAAGATAGGCTAGAGGACACAATGACCGAAGGTTATACTTGCCGAAGGTTAACTGGGCCGAAAGGCTAACTTCCGAACACTGGGTCTATATTGCTAATCATCGGCCAACACAATGACCCCAAGGGTGTGACTGATCACCTACTAGTCAGAAGGCAATTGGCCAAGCACAAAAGGCTATGGCCGCATACCGGTTCAGACTTGAATGGGCTAGAGAGCCAAACAACTATGGCCGAGCTAAATAAGCTATGCCGAGCAGAATATTAAGAGGTCTGGACAACACATGTCCTTTTTCGAATAGTTTCAGCCGAACATGGGTCTACTGAGCTAGCCATGACTCGTATGGGTGCTTTCAAGCATTGAGTGGGACTACCAGGCTAGACCAGGGTGTTTGGTCAAGTTGAGTGCTGGCAGTGCGGGAACCATGAGTTTCAAGCTTCTGAATAGTCAAAATGGGTCGGAATGGAATCATTGGTAATTAGGGCCAAAGGCTTTTTTAGTTTGATGCTTAGCCCAACAGGGAAAGCTCAGATTCTAAAGAACGGACAATTACCAAGCCTATCACAAGTGCTTTGACTGTGAGGGTGGTCACCAATTATGAAGGATGAGCCATCAACACCCAAGAAGGTCTGGACATGTTTTATCGAGGTGGGAACAGTGCGGATGTCATGCTCCGGAAATTTTAATTAATTTCCGTTAATTTAAGTAAATCGGAAATCCTCAATCGCATTAAATCTATCGATTTGATTTGTTCTTCAAATAAAAATTCTTTATTCTTGTAAGTCATAGATAATTTGATTACGATTCCAACGCAACTTGAATCGTCTCAATCGAAGTCCGTACGAAGAAGTTAGAACCAAAATACTCTCGGAAAATTCAATATTTCAATTCAGTGAAAATTTGGCCGTGTAGACCGGTCGAGCCAAAACCTTAGACTGGTCGGGGCTCAGCAGAGGATTGTCGAATGAAGCTAGACCAGTCGAGCCAAATCCTAGACCGGTCGCGACGGCTATTTTTGTTGTTTTCCTGGTTTAATGAAGGGTAGTTTGGGGTTTTCACAAGGGGTCCTATATATATGTTTTGTCTGAAAATTTTGGGTCATCTTCCCCATTTGTAAACCCTAGACTCTCTCTCTACCTCCCTCCCAAATTCTCTCTACCTTCTCTCTTCCATATCTATCAATCCATGAGGAATCGGAAGAAACGCGAAGTTCTAATGGTGTTCCCAGCGCTCTCCTCTCCGCGGTGATGTGCATAGTTCGGTAAGTTGTTCTTTCTCTCCAAAACCCTAGGTCTCATCTAAGGTTTTGATCTTTGTAAACATTGTAGAGCATCCCAAAAGCTTCGCAATGGTGAGTTTGGTGTACTCCGGCCATGGAGGTTTTCTGGCGACTTCTCCGGCGACTTGTCCGGTGACACTCCGGTGGGTAAACTCTTAACTCCTATCTTGTGTGCGTGCGTGGATGTCTATAGTATTCTTATTCGTCGTTGATTTCCTTCAATTTCATAATCCATGTCGCGTATCGTATTTGATTTCATGTGCCGTAGTACTTGGGTCTATTGTGCTTGAGGTGACTTGGATTGGGTTCGATTGTTGTCATAGGATTGATTGTGATTTACTTAGGGTCGTATAGTGAACATTGTGTCACGTAAAGGCCTTTGGAGTCGATGGCCGTTAGGTATTCAATGAAATGCTTGAATGCGCATTGGTTTGGGTTTGATGATTTTTGGGGTTGCTTGGGTTGTCATAAGACTCTTGTGGTTATTTGATTGGTGGGCATGGTGATATTGGGCGTCGTTGGGTTTCCCCTTGAACGTTGTTGTGCCGAGTCTTTGACTTGATGGTAGGTTGCCTTTGGATGTAGAACCTTGTTCATTTATTGGGAACCTAATAACGAACGCAATGAACTTAATGAACGACAAATATGGAAATGGATCCTACAAGGACCACTCCTTGGCAATCTTGAATCATTCACTTAAATCCAACCTAATGGAACACAAATGAACATGTGAGGAGAGTGGATGTTGTTCGATGTCGTAAGGGGGTACCATTCAAGGGATTGGGAAGGAGTTTGCCCCAACCCTTGGGATTGTTATCTGTACGTAGATATGGACTATGTCTCGGCATGTTACCATGAAATGTGATTTCTCGTGTGATTGATGGTACCTGCCCGGGTTTAGGAAGGAGTTTGCCTTACCCGCGTACGACCCCGAGTTTAGGAAGGAGTTTGCCCTACTCGGATGTGATTTCGTATGTGATACCCAGGAGCCTCCCCTTGAGCCGCCAAGTGGGAAGTGCAGTTTTGGGTTCATTTGATGTCCTATGTGACTCCTTTGTGTCGCCAAGGGGGAAGACCGGTAGGGACAGCGTTTGCGGTATCCCGTGACCCCGCCCTTGTGAGTGTGGGTAGGACCTAGTGCGACCTCCTAGTACGTGACTCACATAGTCGACGATGTGGATAATGTCGGAATGGATGGCTTGGGCTCCCTTGTTTCGTCAAATGGAGACAATTATTGATAATGAATGAATAATGGATAATCTACGTCTTTAACTCCACTATATATCTCCAAGATGAACAACACCGGAATCTATAACAAATATGGGATGGTGGGTGGTGTTGGAGGCGAGGTAGTAGTTGTGGTTGGGTTACTTGTGGAGGGTTTGCTAGTGGTTTCACTCATTGTATGTTGGGTTGAGTACCTTTGGTTTATACTTACTATCACGAGTGAGAGTGTTGGTTTACCTTGTTATTTTGTGGTTGAGTGTACTTCTGTACCTTGGGTTCTCCCCTCTCTCTATCCTTGTGAGGACACTTAGGCACACATTCTCGTGTGTGCACTTGCTAGTAGTTAATAGTTTTACTACTGAGCCGTGGAATGCTCAGACCCTCCTTTCTCTCTCTTTTCCAGGCTTGTACTGCAGGGTTTCTCTTGTAAGGGGATCTGGAGCTTGTGCTAGCGGCTGGTTCCTTTGTAGCTGCGGCCTTCGCTCTCTTTGCACTTGGTACTTCAGTTCAGTTCTCAGGTTGTAGCACTATTGTAGTTCTACATTTCTTTACAGTTGTAGTGAGTGGCTGTTGTACCCTTTTCCCCTTTTTTCAGTAGATATACCTTCTTTCTCTTTTCTGTATTTTTTTTAATGTAATAAATGTTCTACTGATTGTGATGAATAACAATGATTAACACCCTCCATTTCAGATATGTCTTTCAAAAGAAAATATGCTTGAAATGTTTTTGTTAAAATCGAGAGGTGTTACAGCGGAAAGGCTTTGGGTAAGCCTGCCGGAGGCCTAATATGATGGTAAAGTCCTCAAATGGACTTGCCGAACAGTGAAAGAGGCTGGCACAGTGTGGCCGGACCCTCAGATGGGTCTGCCGAACAATCAAATAAGGTGTTAGGCTTATCATCGAAGAAAAAATGAACGAGAGTTACCTTAAGTCGTAGGATGAACTTGTCGAGCACCTTTAGAGCTTCAAAGGTTGTTTGCCGAACACAAGGCTGCTCGAGCACAAGTCGACTGGGCAGTGAGAGGACCAAAGGCTTGTTTGAACAAAAGGGAAGGCCTGGATTGGCTGGAAAGTTATATGGGTGTGCAGTCAAAGCAATTTGCTTAACACTTGAAGATTTGGAAGGGGAGCTTCTCTCACTAGAATTCTACCAATATGATTGAGGAGTTGTGAATAGAAATTGTTGCTCAAGGTTTCCTTATATAGTGGAGGAGAGGCCTTGGTGTATTTAATGAAGATGAATGACAAGTCAATGCACTTGGGTAATCATGGACAAGGTGGAGTGCAAGAAATCTCCTTATCTTGAGTACAAGAAACCTCTTTTATGACTTGTCAAATCGGCTTAGAATTATTACCAAGGTTGAGTGCACGTAACTCCTTACTTGACTAGTCAAATCAGCTCTATTAAGGCTGAAGTCAATAGTTTGCAGGTTAGAAGGGGCTTCTGGTTCTGCAGTATGGGAATTTTCTTTTCCTCTAGCTTTTGATGTGTTGATTCTTAAAATTAATGAGGAAGGCCTATGGTGGTCATGTTTTGGCGTGAGGCTTCCACTTTTCCGGAATGATGAGCCTCATATGCCCCTGAATTTGAAAATTATGGCAATGATCCAAACAGTAGTCCGAGGCATATGTAGCATGTTCTTTTGCATAGCTCTTGTAGAATTCAATTACTTTTTCGAGTATCAGATCAAGTTTTCTGCCCCAACAATCTATCCTATTTCTGTTGGAATCCATATCGAGAGAAGCTCCGCTATTTATTTTTCTCATTCCCTCATTGGCATCGATGTCAATTGCTTTTCTGTTGGAGAAAGGAATTCCCAGGTCAGTGTTTCATGCATTTGTTGTGGTCCTGGCCATGGCATCAGTGTGGGAAGTTGGGGAAATCATCCAAATGAAGATGGTGTATGTTGCAGTTTGGTGATCAATTCCAGTAATGTAGGTTCCTGCTGCAAAGAGGCGAGAATTATAAAGAAGAGGCTCAAGCAGTGCATTTGGAGCAGTTTGTTGTTTGTTATGTGGCTTCCAGTTCTTGTATCCAGTATTTTCCAGAATGCTATGCATCCATCATTTCTGGTGTGTAGGTTTGATAATAGGGGTTGGAAATTTTGTAATTTAGGGATGAATAAAATCGGGGTATACAGAGGGTCTTTAGAGGCAACCGATACACCACAGTTTATTTCTCCTGTCAGTTACAATATCCTAATAAATACCCTAATTATATATATTTCGTTTTTATGACAATATTGATAATTTCAATTTCAGTTTTGAAATTTGAATTGAGAATTAAATTCTGATTTATGGCAAAAACGTTTTTGGCATAAATGGGGTCATTATGGGTATGCATTATATGAGTACTATACGAATAGCATCAAGGGGACTGATTTGATATTGAGTTTTGGTTTGAGAGAGAGTTGAAGGCAGACAAGGTTCTATTCGCCAAGGCGTTCTCCGGAGGTGTTCCGACGTACGCGGTTCTTAACCGTTTCATCCTGGGAGGAAGAAGCCGGTTCAACCTACAACACCCGACGGTAGGCGGCGAATCTTTCTTAAGGACACCGTGGTATCACACGGGACTCGGTATTTTTTGTATCACATTTTATTTCCTGTTGTAAAACCATTGTATTTGTAATCTGTCCATATTGTAACTTTGTTTATTATCAATGAAACAATTTATTGGAGTTGTATTGTGAATGCCGAATTTGTTCAATTTTCCTAACAAACTTAAGAAAGATTTTTTAAGGACTGATTCGGCCTTACAATTCCAGAAAATAGTTTCTGTTTTGTACTAATATTTGAGTTGAAAGAACAGATCAGTTTCAGAGGTGGCACATCCAATGGCAGCAGAAAACATAAGCAATCTGTGCAACAGTTCACTGTTCAACAGAATGCATATGCGGATCTTGAGATATCACAGAATGCCTATGCAGATCTGTAGATATCACATCAGTTTTATCACCTTTGGCTTCGGCCTTGTCAGTCATGCGTGACTTGATATAGTTTCAGTTTGAATGGCTATGGCCAGAGACAGTTGTGCGCGACTGGCCTCAGTTTGGTTGACATATCAGTCTCTGAAATAGTATACTTGGCTTATGCCTTGTCGCTATTCGGCAATGATGTTTGAACCTATGCTGGGTTTCTGTCCAGAAATGGCAGATCATGAAAAATACTTGGTAATGATCAGCTGATGTCTTAATCCTGAAGTGAGCAAGCCAGTGGAAGGCAAGAGTCACTCAGCCTTAATACATAGCCAGACCAGTATTATTCATGGTTCAGTCCTAAATGGAGGAAAATACATGGCTGATGTTGAATGGAAAAATCATGGTTCCCCCACACCCCCGGACTAAGGCATATACGTTTAAAGTTACACTTATGCTTTAATATTCATGTCGATAAATTAGTGATGGCATTTCACTAACACTGTGTTTGTTGTTTTCAGCAAAATGTCGACTGATACCAATGTGAATGGCACTACTGTGCAAGCTACAGGAAAAGAGCATATGATCGTTGATAATACAATAGCTCCTGCTCCTGTTCATACACCCGGCATCTCCACAATACCGATGTCTCATGTAGACAAGCCGGGGAAATACAGTGGTGGTACTAATTTCAAAAGGTGGCAGCAAAAGATGAGGTTTTATCTCACCACCTTGAATTTGGCTAGGTGGCTGTCTGAGGATGCACCGCTGGTTACAGATGATGATCCTGATATTCAGAGACGTATTGCTCTGGACAGATGGAAGGACACAGATTACTTGTGCAAGAATTATATCTTAAATACTTTGGATGATTCACTATACTCTGTGTATAATGAATCTGTATCTGCCAAGCAACTGCGGGAAGGACTTGACAGAAAATACAAGGTCGAGGGAACTGGGTCTAAGAAGTTTGTTGTGGGGCGCTTCTTTGATTATGT
>NMUG010004475.1:0-13845 GCA_002855965.1 Monotropa hypopitys | reverse complement strand
TTGGAGGGCTTTCGTGTTCGTGTTCAGTGCAAGAAAAGGGAAGCAAGCTATTTAGTAAATTCGTCACATAGGTGAGTACTCTTATGAATCGTATAAGGTTTAGAATGTCCTATATTTTTATAGTACGAATATGTGTTTTGGAAAAGAGTTGAGTTTTTGGAAGATGTTTTCAAAAGAAGGAAAATCCTTTGGATCACAGATGTGTTTAAATATGAGTAAACTATGGTTTTGAAGAAAATACAAGAAGGGTGATTTGGTGTGTGTTATAGTAATGAGTTTTGGAAAATATGGAGTAAAATATGGTTTGGTGTGCGTTTAAGTAAAATGGCGATTTTTATAAAGTGTTGAGTTAAGGTGTGGTGAAATGGTGATTTCTATTACAAAGTGTGGTGTTGAGTTATAAATGGTGAAATGGTAATTTCTAATAAGAATTCGGTGTTGAGTATAAAGTGGTGTTATTCTTTTTAAATAAGAAAATGGTGTTGTTTTGGTGTGAGTAAAATGAGTGTATTTTGGTGTAAATAAAAGAAAGGTGTTCAAATCATATAAATGATATTTTAGAGTGATTCAATAGCCTTGCCATAGATCAGGTGGGTCTATGGATCAGTATGCACAGGTGGTGCAATGCACAGGTGGTGCAATGGTGATGGTGATATTATATATATATATTTTGTACCCGGTGGGGTACAAGTCCTTACCACTGGGGCTGGTGTAGTGGCCCCTGGATCATTTCTAGTTGCTTATCCTAGTATGTACCAGAGTATCAGATCTGACTTTAACGGTTAGTCACCGAACGTTAATGACTCTTGGCTATTATAGTACGAGTATATATAAGGTGTTGTGTTGGTGTGGTGTGGTGTTGGTGTGGTGTGGTGTTGATCTATATAAGATCTTTTATTGGTGTTGGTGATTCCACAAATTGGTAAAAATAATGGTGATTATCAAAGAAATATAAATGGATGTTTTGGTATTGAGTATAAGAGTTAAAACAGTGATTTTGGTGTTGAGTAAAAGAGTAAAATGGTGTTTGACTTATATATATAAAAGACGTGTAAAAATGCACGATTTTGCTTTCTTTATACGTTACACCACTCAGGGTATAGTTCTTTTTCTATTATATGTGGATGATATGATCATCACTGGTTCTGACATTGATGCTATTAATGAAGTAAAACGCCATTTATTCCAAGAATTTGAAATGAAAGACTTGGGCCCTCTTCAGTATTTCCTTAGCATAGAGGTTGCTTTCTCTCCTAAAGGGTATCTGTTGTCTCAGTCTAAATATATTACTGATATACTCTCTCGTGCTCGTCTGACTGATAATAAAATTGTTGATACGCCTATTGAACTGCACGCCAAATTTCCTGCCACCGATGGTATTCTCCTGGAGGATCCTACTAAATATCGCGAGCTCGTAGGATGCGTCGTCTACCTTACAGTAACTCGGTCAGATATTGCCTATACTGTTCACGTGGTTAGCCAGTATGTCTCTACGCCGCGGACTACACATTGGGCCGCCTTACTTCGCATTCTTTGTTATATTCGTAGTACCGCCCATCAGTGTCTCTTGTTATCTTCTACTTCAAGCTTGACTCTTCGAGCTTATGCTGATTGTGATTGGGCCGATGATGTTAACGATCGCAAGTCCACCTCTGGTCTCTGCATTTTTTTGGATGATTCACTCATCTCCTGGAAAAGAAAAAAACAATATGTCGTTGCTCGCTCCACTGCTAAAGCCGAATATCGAGCTATGGCTCATGCCACTTCAGAAATTATATGGCTTCGCTGGCTTTTATCAAATATGGGCATTTTTGTACCTTCTCCTATGCCTCTCTACTGTGACAACCAAAGTGCTATCCAGATTGCCCACAACTCATTTTTTCACGAGCGCACAAAGCATATTGAAATTGATTGTCACTTCATTCGACAACACCTACAGTCTGGAACCATTACCTTGCCTTTTGTCACCTTTACACAATAGTTGGCAGACTTCTTCACAAAGACCCATACTGTTGCCCACTTCCGTCATCTTCTTCACAAACTCTCGTTGCTCTCCGTCGTCGCATCATGAGTTTGAGGGGGAATGTAAATTGTATAAATCAATTAAGTATATTCTATAATCAATTAAGGACTTAATTAGGAGTTGATTCAGGACTTAATTGATTAGCTTGATTTTAGGGATTTGATTAGTGTAGAGTTTCCTATTTTTGGCCTAATCTTGGCTATTTATTCAACCCTTTTGTAATATGATGGTCATATGAGAAATACAATTACTTTTACTTTTATAACAATAGTGACCCTCCAAAATTAGAAATTACCAAGAAGTGAGTGTTTTAAGTATCTTGGTTCAATTGTTAGCAATGATGGAGAGATTGCAGAAGATGAGAATTCAAGTTGGATGGATCAAGTGATTGAGTGTTGCAAGAGTGTTATGCGATCGTAGGATACCTGCAAAGTTGAAGGGTAAGTTCTACCATACGGTCATAAGGTCGGCCATGTTATACGGTACAGAGTGTTGGGCGACTAAGAAACAACATATGAGTAGGATGTGTGACACCCCAGTCTAAGGTGTCAACTGGAGTCCTAGAAGGGACATTCGGGTCAGTGGACAAGTCCCACATCGCTTGGTGGATGTAAGTTGTGTGTGTTATAAATAATAGATCATAAACCTACCTTGCACAAGGCCTTTTAAAGCCGTGCGGGCATCAAAGCCCACTGAAACATCCTATTTAAGTGTGCTTGTCCTGGATTAGTCCAAGGATGGGTGACCCCCTGGGAAGTTCATTGGGACTTGGCGGCCAAAGCGAACAATATTGTGCAGGGCGGGGGCGAGTCGTTACATATGGTATCAGAAGCTGCGCCAACCGGAAATGTGGGACCAAAGGAGAATCTTGACCCCACACGAGGATGTGTGGTCCAAGTGGGGGAGATTGCGACACCCCAGTCTAAGGTGTCAACTGGAGTCCTAGAAGGGACATTCGGGTCAGTGGACAAGTCCCACATCGTTTGGTGGATGTAAGTTGTGTGTGTTATAGATAATAGATCATGAACCTACCTTGCACAAGGCCTTTTAAAGCCGTGAGGGCGTCAAAGCCCATTGAAACATCCCAGTTAAGCGTGCTCGTGCTGGATTAGTCCAAGGATGGGGACCTCCTAGGAAGTCCACTGGGACTTGACGGCCAAAGCGGACAATATTGTGCAGGGTGGGGCGAGTCGTTACAAGATGAGTGTCGCTAGAATGAGAATATTAAGATGGATGTGTGATAAAACTTTGCGAGATAGAATTAGAAACGAAAACCTTCGCGGTATGGCAGGGGTAGCGCTGCTGGAAACTAAGATAAGAGAAAATAAATTAAGGTGGTTTGGACATGTCTATCTTAGGCCCGTTGACGTGGTAGTTAGGAGGAGTGATAGGGTTATGATAGATGGTAGCACTAAGGGGAGGGGTGTACCTAAATTGACTTTAGAAGCGATAGTTTGTAAGAATTTAAGTTTATTAGGTATAACGCAACACGATGCACTCGACAGAGCACATTGGAAAAAAATGATTCATGTAACCGATCCCATTTGATTAGGATCCAAGGCTCAGTTTGGTTTGATCTTTTAAGATTCTTCCATCTTGTTTATAATAATGTTTAAAAGTGTATTTTGTATGCCATAATGCCATATATTTGCTTATATATAGTGCTAGGCACTAAGCGGGCAGTCAATAGGGGGCCTAGGCGGAGGTCTAAGTGGTTATTTATTTATTTGTTAAGAGAATTATTATTTACTTAATACAAAAATGAATAATGCATGAGATTTTTTGCAACATCAAATATATAATATTGAGGACTTAAACGCTCTATTTGATTTGATTTGATTTGATTTGATTTGGTTATCAAATATATGATATTCTTTCTTTGTCGTGGCAGACTACTACCGTCTAGCGCCTATCTACCGCCTAGCACCTAAGCGGCACCTAGGTGGACCACTACTGCCTAGCGCCTAGGTGGGGTCTAGGCGGACTTGAGCATTAAATTTACTAGTCTTATAACAAAGAGGATTTGGCCAATTTTAATATAACTCTAGTATTTGAATAGATTCACATATACATATTACATATGTTTCCATTGTGTGCTATATTTGAACAATATTACTTTCAAGTACCATAGAGTAAATGTTCTATATGTATGTATTTCGGTAAACAATAGTAAGGGCATTATTAGAGCATCCGAGCTTACCTACAGAAGACTAGGTCTTGAGTCTCCCAATAGGCACATTGTTGCGTAACCCCTGTTTGAATCTTTTATATAGAACCCCTTTGCCACAAATGCCTTAATCATTCTGTGGTCATTTTGATTAAAGAAGACATCCTTTTCAAAAGGCTATAGAACATAGATCACTTGAGGGTATCATGACACTTTTAGGTTAAACTCAAACTTAGAGGTACATGGTTCCATATGGCAACATGGCACACCATATCTGTTGGAAATGATTATTGTATATGGTAGCATGTATATTAGGGAGATTGTAATCAATTAAGTAGATTGTAATTATACCGAATTAGGTAGGTAGAATATTTAGATTTGATTAGATTTGATTCTCTTTCTTTATTTTTTCTTTGTATCCGGTCTATAAATAATTCCTCCTTGAGATAAGAATATACAACATTCAATTATTTCAACATGGTATCAGAGCGGGTTCTAGGAACCTGACTCTTTTTCGTCCTTTTTCCAATTTTTTTCTCTATTTCGTTCCTTCAGAGTCTCACCACACAACACAGGAAACCCTAAATCACAGCCGCCACCACCCTCTCGTACATCACACTACCACTATACCATCTCTCCCTTGTACATCACTTCAACTAAACCCTAAACTCTTCAGCCGTCGACACCGCCGCGTCACCGGCACCTCACTGTCGTCCAGAGCTTCGTACTCCAGTGTCTCTCTCTCTCTCTCGGACAGGACCTCTCAAATCTCTCTCTCTTTCTCTCTCTCTCTCTCAATCCAACAAGGATCTCTCTCTCTCTCTCTCTCTCTCTCTGTTTCAGCCGGCGTCCCGACCAGATCCAGCCACCCTTGTCGCCTCTCCAGATCCGGCGACCCTCGAACAGATCCAATGACCTGACAAAATTCGAAAGCCTCCCAGTCCACCCTTCTCATCTCACCCGTCAAATCTACAGCGTCCGACGATTTTTACAGTCGCCTTCACTGGCCTCGTCAGCCCTTACCGACTATCGTCGAACCTTCGCCGACCTCCATCGGCCCTCGCCTGACCTTTTCTAGACATCTCTAATTTTACCGACCATCATCGACATGCCTATGGACTCCGTCGACCTTCTCAGATCTTGTAGTCTGGTTGTTTTCTGCTTCCTCCATATCATCACGGACGTGTATCAGATTTGTCGTTGCTGTGTGTGATTCTCTCAGATCTTGTAGTCTGATTCTCTCAGATCTTGTAGTCACGGACTTGGATCAGATCTTGCTGTTGTATGGACTTCGTCAACCTTGGCACTATTGCTGCCATCCTTCGTCAACCTTCACACTATTGCTGCCATCACTTTTTGGTGATTGTCTCAGTGACTCGTGCCCAATTGACTCAGATCCGCGGGTTGCCCCGAGTGATTGTGTTGACGCCTTATTTGTAGTATTGGTATTGATCTAATTTCTTTGTTGTTGGTTGTGGTTCATTTGGGATGTCTCGTGATCATGTTCCCGACTGTAATGTTAGATTCAGTAGTGGTGGATGCACGAAAGTGGGAGGTTGCAATTGTGACACAAAGAAGTGTATTCATTGTGGTGCAACAAACCATGATGTTGAGTTCTGTTGGAAGCTTCATGGCAAGCCAGTTTGTGCTAATCAAACTACACTTGAGGGGGAGCTATCTGCTCTTGCCCCTACTCAAATTATTTTATCCAAAACTGAGTATGATTCAATGATTCAAAGGGCTAATGTATCTTATTCTTCCACTACGATCCATGTCGCCTCAGGTATTACTTGTCTTCACTCATTTTCTCGTACTCACAGTACTCCTTGGATTCTCGATTCTGGTGCGTCTTATCATATGACATGTGACTTGTCCCTTTTGACTAATGTTACCCCGTCGGTTCTTATCCGACATTTGGTTTTCCATTGACACTCAGATTATTATCTCCTAGGAGAAGCTAAGACCTCCAGAGGATTCTCAGCTAGGCCGGGTGTGGGAAATTACCGAATTAGCTGTCAAAATCCCCCAAACTCTTTTTGTATTCCTAATGCAAGGATTGAGTGTGGGCAACCAATTAATTTCTCGTGTTATTCACTCTTACCCACCCATATCAATTACCATCCAAACCAAGTATAAGCTAACCCCCATTTAACTAATCTTCCTTGTACAATATCCACCTCTTATCTTTTTTTGTTCTTATTTACCCAAAACTTTCTCCCTCCACCACACGGATAGTAGAGTTGGTTGTTTATTTGTGGAGTGCTGTACATGATAGAGCCAACTAGATATCCCTTAATCGTGGATGCTCAAAATCTATTCTATTATATGGGGGGACACTACTTTGGTGTGAACAACGGTTATGAAGCCAACTCACACTTTTGTTTTTCTATTTTATCCCTCTTTTACTTTGTTTTTACATATTAATTTACCTATAACACTAATAACTGTAAGGGCAAAAAAAATCAAAATACCAAATTGTTAGATTGTTAGATTGTACATCTATTTATAATTAGTTTCATTATTTGTCCCTATTGTGTAACTAGTTTGGTAGTTAGGACCACATAGTAATTATTGTAACATGTGATGTATATATACTTTGTGATAATGAAAATTTTCTTAAGAGGGATTTTTCCCAAAATCGTTCGCATGGTATCAGAGCTATAACCTGAAACCCTAGCCGACAACAGTCATCCATTTTTTCTGGTGATAGTCTTTTTTTTCGGCAGCCTGAAACCCTTGTGAATCAATCACGCCTTCGCGAACTCAATCGCTGTGTGTGAGTTTTTTCCTCCATCGTGAGTTGAGTTTTTTTTCTCATCACTGTTTTTTTTTCTCTTCGTCGTTCAGACCCAGCCTTGGTATCAGGGCCACTCATCGACCTTCGTCGACTACCAAGAACCACTCGGCGACCTTCACCGTCCTCTGTCGACCTCTGTACAATGTTTGTCGACCTTTGACGACCTCTGTACAATTTTTGCCGACCTCCGACGACCTCTGTATGATGTTAGCCGACCTCCGGCGACCTCCGTACGACGTTCAACGAACTCCGGCGACCTCAGACAAATACTGTGACTTTTTTGGACCCACAAATCTTTTATTTTTGGAACGACAAATCTTGCTGCCTTTTCGTCTTCCCATCTTCCGATGACCCCTCTCCAGTGTCATTCTGTTGATATGGCGGGTAATCCCAAACATGTTCAGACTGGCTTTTTTTCTCAGTGGGAGATGCAGGTTGTTAGACGTATTCTGACTCGAACTGATTCTTCATCTACTATAGCTCCCACTTCATCGTATTTTGCCCATTGTGGTATCCCGACTATTGCATTTACTACCTCGACCTCTATTCCTTGGATTATAGATTCTGGTGCCTCAGACCATATAACAAGTTGTTCCTCCATGTTTGATTCTTATACTCCTTGTTCTAGTAAGGTTAACGTTAGAATTGCGGATGAGTCATTCTCTGTTATTTTAGAGAAATGTCCAGTTCATTATTCTTTCTCATTTTCTCTTTCTAGCATTCTACATCTCCCAAAATTTGCCACAAAGTTGCTAACCGTTAGTAGTTTTACTCGTTCTGCCAATTGATCTATAACTTTCATTCCTACTCATTGTGTCTTTCAGGAACTGGATACGAAAAAGGTGATTGGCAGTGGTAAAGCACATTGTGGTATATACTTTCTCGAGAATGCACCTTTGTCCATCTTAACCATCATTGTCTTGTGGTCAAGCACTACAAGAAGATATGAGTCCAGTTCTCTCATTATTACATCAGTGACATCGTAGATTGGGTCATTCCTTTTTTGGGATTTTAGAATTTTTTCCCACTTTTACTAAGTAGTCCCAGGAGTCAGTTTTTCTGTGAAGCATGCGAATTTGCTAAGCATAAATGCTCCTATTAATAAAAGAAGTGATTATCCCTTTATGGTTATTCATACTGATGCTTGGGGTCCCTCTCCGGTTATCTCTTTAAAGGGTTATAGATAGTTGTTACTTTTAATGATTGTTATTCTCATGTAACTTGGGCGTATTTACTCAATACAAAAATGAGGTGTTCTCTTGTTTCAAAACTTTTCATAAGATCATGCGCACTCAATTTGATACGAAAATTAAGGTTCTACGTAGTGATAATAGCACTGAGCATGTTGATCAATTTTTCTGAGCATATCTTGATGAACATGATTTTCTTTTTCAGACGACTTGTGTTGACACTCCACAACAAAATGGAGTTGCTGAGCGCAAAAATCGTTATTTGGCTGAGGTTGCTCGGCCTCTTATGTTTACCATGAAAGCTTCCAAGTAGTTATGGGAAGAAGCTGTTTTAACTCCTGCATATCTTATTAACCGCATGCCTTCTAGTGTTCTTCAATTTAAAACTCCCATTGAGTGCTTGCTTAGCAACTGTCGTGTTATATCCCTTCCACCAAGGGTTTTTGGTTGTGTTTTGTTCATGCACCACACCCCTCTGGTGGAAAACTTGGACATAAAACGCATAGATGTTTTTTGTTGGGAATTCTCCTACCCAAAAGGGTTACAAGTGCTATGAATCCCGCTCTTGAAAGTTTTTTTGTGTCAATGGATGTTACCTTTTGGGTAACAGAGTCCTTTTATTTTCCCTCTACTCCCTCTCTTCATGGGGAGACTATTATCCAGGAAGAGATGGGAGAGATGTTTGCATTACATGATTTAGAATCTTGGTCTTTGTTACCTCATCCTTTTCATAGTGAGGGGGAGCAGGAAAAATCTAAGGTTGAGAATGAACCCCTATTTGTTGGTAGTGTGGAACAATAACAACAGGATTTTGATGGAAGAGTGGATGAGAGCATGCGTAAACAACCAAGGGAGTGGCCTACTACCTTGGCAACATATCAAAGGAGAGACAAAGCTCCTTGTGCAACACCACCTCGCCAATCATTGGTTCTTACTCCAGTTTCAGATTCCTCGCCTGGCTCATCTGAATCCTCACCTATTGAATCTCCCTGTGTTGAATTCGAACTTCATGTTGCTCTTCGAAAGGGTGTTAGATCGTGTACTCAACACCCAATCTCACACTTTGTTTCTTATGATCGTTTGTTGCCTTCATACCGTGCTTTTATTTCTTCTTTTTTCCGCTATAACTGTTCCACAGAATTTGGAGGATGCATTTATGATACCTGAGTGAAAAAGAGCTATGGTAGAAGAGATGACAACCTTGAAGAAGAATGACACTTGGGAGCTAGTGTCACTTCCGGAAGGGAAGAAACCTGTTGGCTGTAAGTGAGTGTTTACTGTTAAGCAAAATGCAGATGATACAGTTGAGAGATACAAGGCGAGACTGGTTGTCAGGGGTTTTATCCAAACTTATGATATTGACTATGAGGAGACATTTGCACCAGTTGCAAAGATAAACTCTGTACAAGCTCTTCTTTCTTCTGCTGCAAACCTAGATTGACCTCTTCAGCAATTTGATATGAAGAATGCTTTTCTTCATGGTGATCTAGTAGAAGAGGTATGTGGTAACCTGTTTCTGCCGGATGGGTCTCTGCGGCTGCTGAGCGTTCGGATTTGGGGAGTCGGTTTCAGCCGATGGCTTGTGTGGTCCCTGCAAACAAACAAAGGGGTCCTCCTGCTTGGCTCCTGCGACACAAAGGTGAGTGCCCGCCGGTGGAGTTTTACCAACGGGGCCTCCGATGCTTAAGTTAGCAACTATTTTGGGAAGATAAAGCAAGAACGAAGGAGGCCGGACGGTAGCGGTCGGGGATCAGAGATCAGGATCCCGTGAACAGTACCCATGGTGGGTATTTATAGGGAGATGTTGGCTTGGGGCTCACGAATATTGTGTGGGCCGCACGTCGAGGGCCCAAGGGTGGGCCTGGACGGTTGATGGGTCGGGTTGAACCGTACGGACGGGGCATCTCGGTCGGATCCCCACGATAGTGACATGAGGATAGTCCTCCGGATGGTCTGGTTCGTTCGGCAGTAAGCCGCGAGCGGCGACAAAGTGTTACCGAAGGGTGCTTGTCCGGACATTGGCGGGCCCTTCGGCCCGGGCACCTTATGGACCCTTCGGTCCGGACGGGAACGAGTCGCGAGTTGCAAACAGGGTGCCGAAGGGACCTGTCCGGACGCTGATGGTTGGACACGCTGCGGGACCCTCTGGTTTGGACGGTCCGTATGGCCGACTCATAGGTGATAAGTTTCTGTGACAGTTTTCTCCCCAGGGCGTGGGTCCGGTCACCACAATAGCCCCTCAATCTTTCCCAAAATTTTGGAAAAGATTGAAATAGTTCAACCGGACGCCATGCCGCCGGAGGCAGGTCGCGTTAATTATGTCTGGTGTCATGCTTGACGTCACCTGACAGACGTCAGGTCATTGATTAGACACGACTGTTAGGAACCGCCACGTGTCGTGATCCGATTGGCGGGTCAAACTGACCGCCTTGGTACATGTGCAGAATTATTTAATATTTTACAGCTGTCTCGTACCTGGGAGAACCTATAAATAGGCCTGCTGGGTATGACCTTCGGTACTCCATTTTGTGCACAAGGAGCCTCCAGAGAGCTACTTATCTTTTGGCAATTGCGCTTCTCTGCTTATCATGGATCAGGTAGTCGTTCTATCATCTTCTTTGTCGCATTCTGAGCTGGATCCTTTGTTTCAGCCGGCTCACGGGGAGGCCACTCCCGAAGCTAGTTCTAGGGCGTCGTCACCCATTGAAGAGGTCACGCCCGAAGCGTCCTCTTCAAGACAGCCTCCGGCTGGTGGCCAAGCCAATATCGTCCGGCACTTTTCAGATGAAGCCGAACCATCATTTGTGGCCATGGGAGGTCGGTCGGGAAGAGCGGTAGGAGGGGCAAGAAGGAAAGCCGGTGATAAGGGCTGCCCTTACCTTCGTTTCTTTCGTAGAGGGATTCATGAGTTCGAAGAATTCTCCCGTCGGTATGAGATCCCAGATACCGTGACCATTGCGGAAGTTGGGTCGGTGGTTACCTACTCGGAAGACCATATCATTGTTCCTCTAATGGCCGTGACCGAAGGATGGCTGACGTTCCCCTTATGTCCATTCCTTCGAGGTTTTCTACACGCGTTCCAGCTTGCGCCGAACTAGCTGTCGGTTAACTGCTACCGAACCATGAGCTGCATTTGGATTCTGAGTGCCAGGCATGGGTTTGAATTCTTCGTGCCGGACCTCATGGGCCTGTTTTCACTATCCCGTAACCGTTCCTCCGGTCGGTATTTCTTTACTCCGCGAAAGCCGTATGGAGATGTTTTTATGAGGCTGCCGGATTCAGAAAAGTGGGGAAACATCCATCTCCAAGTCTTCGGCGAGTATAGCTTTCGTCCGGACGAGGAGCATCTATATCCCGTCCCTCATGCCGAAGGCCATCCCGACGTGTCGGCCATATCGAAACGCTTGAGGTCTACGTCATCGCCCGCCCGGATCGTGGCCCTTGTGCAATGTGAAGGCAGGGATGCTCCCACCCTTCTAGGTTATGAACCGTCGTACAACAGCTTTCTTGAGGATCAGAGGGCAAGAGGGAAGAGGAAGATGGGAGGACATCCGGACGCACCAGCCCCTGTCCGGAGGCATATGACCGTTTTTGAGTACTTCGATGAGATGGAGGTTCCGGACTTTGAGGTGGGATCCGCCGGAGACGGCTGCGGAGGGGTAGCCTGCGCAGGCTAGAGCTGCCGTTGCGGCCATGGAGGCTCCAGCCGGAGTCCCAGTGGGGCCTCTTCCAGTGAAAGAAGAGCCCGTCGAGGAAGGGGATGCTTCAGACGGCAAGTGGTATAATTACCATCGCAGCCATCCTCGACCGCCATATGTCCCAGGACCTCCCGAGAAGTGGGCTCCCAATTTCTTACGGTATGACGGGAGAGCCGTTTTAACAACGGACGGTGTTACCGTTGATCCGAAAATCGCATACCCCCTGATCCGGGCCATGCAGCTTCCGGTTGACATGAGAGCCCTGCCAACGGGGATTGAAGAGATGTACGATTATGCCGGCTCGAGTCTCATAAAGGTATCCCTGATCTTCTTTAACTGGCCCATGCTATTAGTTGTTATTCTGATGCCTTGTAGGTACTTCAGAGCCTTGCCGGTTTGTATAGGAGCAGCCAGAGTGTGCTCCGGAAGTCATATATTCGGAACCGTCGCTCGGAGCGGATAGAGGTCAAGATAAAAGAGGTAGAAGCTGAAAGGGATTACTTTCGCCAACAGCTCGAAGTGATGACGGCGAATAGAGACCGTTTGAGGGAAGGGTTTAGTGCAGAGCCGAGCAGTGTTCCATCGACTGGAGGGGTCGGCCAAGAAGAGCTGGAGAAGGCGGTGGCCGAAGCTGACAGGAAGGGATATATTGAGGGTCTCTAGGCTGTCCGTGAGGTTTTTAATGAGGAGATGGATGTGGTGTGCCCGAAGGCTCACGAGATTGGCTTCAGAAAGGGCTATAGCCTGGCCTTTCATGAGGCCTGGCAGATGGCGATGGATAAGGCTTGGGTCCCCATAGGCTCACTCCTTCGGTCAGACGTAGTGGTGCCCGAACGCACAATCCCCCCATTGGAATTCCCTGATGATTATTCTCCGGTTGTTCCACCGCCGACTGCCCCTGTTGTGGACCCTGAGGTACCAATTACTGGTTTGCCGGAGGGTGTTCCTCAGAGTGTACTGGAGACCGTTTCAATTGTTGTGCCGGAGGCTGCTTCCCAGGATATTCTGGCGGCCGTTCTAGCAGATGTGCTAGAGGGGATTCCCCAAAACATTCTGGAATTGGTACAAACCAGTTTGCTGGAGACTGTTCATGCCAATGTGTCGGAGATTGCTCGTTCGGCCAAATTATGATGTTTTCCTGTGTTTTCCTGTATATAATTTATGTTGTGCAACAGTTTGTAAAAACATGTTAATTAACGTTACCTTGTTCCTGTCGGCGCGTAAGAGACATTAGTGGTCCCAGAAGTAGATCCGGGAATGTGCCTCTCGCCGGAGGCCGGTAGATTGACCATATTGATTATGTGGATCCGCTTAGGTGCCGATAATAGTTGGTTGCCGACAGATCAGTCGGATATGGGATAGCCTTGTAAAGAAAGGTATAGTACCAGATTGCTGGTGGTTGCTTGTAAGAGCCTCGGATTGGGATGCTGATCCGGAATATCGCCGGAGGCATATAAGACCTAGATTAGGGTAGTGTCCGGATAAATGCAAAGATCCATGATGCAGAGTTGTCCGGATTGACCCCGGACATACGCATAAGATGGCCCCTTGAGGGCGTCCGGATTGATGGGGAGATAGCTCCGAGCAGCAGGTTATAACCAGGTCAAAGTTGGCGCCTGCCGGAGCCATGGGGTGGTCGTCAGGTTATAACCACGTCAAAGCGTGCGCCTGCCGGAGCCACGATCTTCATTGCAGCGACCCAGCGATGCCAGATGGTCGGTCTTCGGGATGGGTAGACAATTCAGAGCCATGGTGATGGACGATCGGGTTATAACCACGTCGAAGCGTGCGCCCACCGGAGCCATGGTGATGGACGGTCAGGTTATAACCACGTCAAAGCGTGCGCCTGCCAGAGCCATGGTGATGGATGAATTGCCCAAAGCCATGTGGTGGTCGGCAGGTTATAACCACGTCGAAGTGTGCGCCTGCCGGAGTCACGGTCTTCATTGCAGCGACCCGACAAAGCCAGA
>NMUG010004474.1:0-13841 GCA_002855965.1 Monotropa hypopitys | reverse complement strand
TGAAAATTCAAAAATCCAATGGCCAAGAAATTTTTGAAAATCCTAGTCATCTCTCAGTCTATATTACCATAAATTGAAAGGATATTACCGAAAGATCAAAGCTCCAAAAATCATTTGAAGGATCTATAATCTCATTTTGATACTTGTAAACACATTGTAAAGTATACTGGGTATATTTCAAATAAATAAATTATTTACAATCATTTAATTTATTTTCCATTAATTTGTATTTCTTTGAAAAGTTCTTATATTTGCAAAATGGAATGACATGTGGCTGGCCCATTTTGGGTGGTCGCCTTACTCTCCACTCTCATTCACCAAAAACATAAGTTTTAAATAATATCTTTTTATTTTATTTCACAAGCCAATAATGATTATAAAATAAAATGGGTTAATTTTGGGAAAATTAAGTAGTATCGAAATGGCAACGTGGACCTTCCCCACTCATAATAGTAAATCTTTGAACTCATAATCTCCAGAATCCAAACTAAAGAGTCACTACAAAACCGTTCTCTCTAGAATGAGACATTTTTAAAGAAAGTCTTTCTCCCTTAAACGAGACATTTGTAAAGAAAATCATTCTTTATGAACGTGATTCTTTGCGTGACCTAACACATCCTTATCAAAGTTAGGCGGCAACTTCGAAAAAAATTATTTTAAAAGGAATCATGTTTGTCCATTCAAACCAATTTAGAAGGAAAAATAAATTTTTGCACGGAACGATAATGGGGACTCCACTTAGGGTTGGCCAAATTTTTTTTTCTTTGGGTGACTCTGGTTGAGGTGGGCCCAGTGCTATTCAGTATTATTGAATAGTAATTCCTAATAGAACACATTGACATGATTTGTAATACCCGTCCTATTATCCCTAATAAGAAATTTTAATTTAAAACATTTAGTATTAATCTTGAAAGTCAAGATGTATATTAAAGAAGTGGTTGAAAACCTACTTCGCGTGGGGGTCATCGAGGAGTAGTTGTTATAGCTCGAGCACTACAAGAAAAAACATAATTAATGACATGAAAAAATGTCACTGAAGGCCAATTTTTTGTCACCTAAACTCAATGGTGACACGAGTAGAGATGTCACTACATGCATGACACAGAAGATATAATTATGTACTTGTCACGGAATGATATCAACAGTGACAAAATCAGGTGTCACCAAAGAGAGACTTTTCGTGACATGAAATGTCACTAAAAGGTATAAGTCAATAGTGACAAGGTTATATTGTCATCAAAAAATAATTTTTATGACAAGAAAGTTGTCACGGAACAATATCAAGGGTGACAACTATGATGTCACCACAAATACTTTTCATAACACAAAATATCACTAAAAATCATGAATCAATAGTGTTACAACATTATAATGCCACCAAAAGTAACTGTTTTTTGACAAATAAATTGTCACCGAAATTATCATTTGTGATAACTAGATGTTTATCACTAATATTCTTTTTTGGTTGGCAACACAAATAGACGAGGGCAACAGAGAGTTGTTGGTTCAAAGCAGGTGGCTCGTCCGAACCATGGGTGTCGGTTGTCCGGACAAGGGTCGTGGTCCGGACGAGAATGATGCATTAAATCAAGGACATTTTTGGGTTTTTTCTTCCAAATGTGTTTCTAAAAGCCCTAAATCGTTATAGGGTAGTGAAAATTGGTTTTTGGCTCCCATGGAGGCTCTTGAAGCTCTAGAGAGGGTTAGAGAGAGAGAGAGAGAATGGGATCCATGGTGATTTGAAGGTTTGGACTCAATCCAAGGTCGCATTTGTAGAGCTTAGGGCATGGGGATGCTCCTACGAGGTATGATTTGTGTTATAATCATTTTTCCTTGGATGTATTTCGATTTCCATGGGTTTTGATTTAGGGTTTTTTGGTGTTTTAATGCCTAGGTTGTGTATGGCGTTAAGGGTTGCATATAACTCGTTAAGTTCATGTATATGTGTGTATATGAGGATAGGAAGCATATAATGGCATGTTTTCTTGTCAAATTGATTGGGTAGGTGTATTCCATGGAGTAATAAGTGTGGGTGTGTTCATAGACATAAGGGTTCATAAACCCATAATGCGATGATTTCTCCTTAGTTGCCAGAAAAACAATTGTGTGTAAATTATGAGTAGTCCATGTTTTAATAGAGGAATCTAGTATATAAATGCATGTTTATATAGGTTCTTAGATGTCGAATCTTAGTTGAAATTACGAAAAATTAATCCTAATGAAAATTGAAGGGGTTAGTGCGTAGGGGGTGATTTCGGGTGTGACCATGAGTCAATTTGCCTAGTCGTGGCTCGATGGTAGACTAGCAAACTTAGTCACCAAATTTCATGTGTGTATGCATGTGTGTTAATCATATCGAAACCAAATGTCAAGATGTCCAAAGGTGTTAGGGATTTAGTCTAATATCTTGAATTCGTATGTGTAATCATGGGGTTGGTTGTGGAAGGTGTGTGTGTGTGTGTGCATGACTCATATTCATGTCATTCAATTCATCCTTTCATACTTGTGTATAGTTGTTTAGTGTTTGAGATTGGTTCTTAGGAAAAAGAAATGGGGAATCGAGGAGCACCAGAAAACAATAAACGGTGGCATCCTCTTAAGATGCAAACGTGAGTGTATGAGGTACATTATTTCAATAGTACATTGTTCTTTCAATTTGTTAAAGGTGGCATTCAGGCATATATATAAAGGTGGCCTTCGGGCATTTGGCAAAATTTCCATACAGTGATGGGGATGCCCCTATTCAAATCAAAGGTGAGCTTCGGCCAAATCAAATAAAAGGTGGGCTACGACCAAATTAAATCAAATCAAAGGTGGGATACGGCTAAATCAAATCAATCAAAGGTGCGCTACGGCCAAATCATATCAAATCAAAGGTGGGCTATGGCCAAAACTATTTCCAAATGTGTTTTAAAGATGGATTTTGG
The DNA here is from genome assembly GCA_002855965.1 of Monotropa hypopitys. NCBI lineage: Eukaryota > Viridiplantae > Streptophyta > Magnoliopsida > Ericales > Ericaceae > Monotropa > Monotropa hypopitys. The sequence continues at coordinate 10,914 of NMUG010004474.1, read as the reverse complement.
CCTAGAGTGTAATACCCGTTCCATACTATAGATTATTTTAATAATAATTCTAAAAATGTTAGAATGTGAAGTGAGAGTGAAGGAAGTTTTAAAAGGGTAGTTAGGTATTTTTATATATATGTAAATATATATAATGCCTTCATTATAAAAATAAGGAAGGAGGGTGGCACACAGGGGTAATTATGAGAGTTAGTGGAGGGGTAATGAGGTAAATTAACCTTAAAACCTGATTTGGGGTTATAGATAGAGAGAGGTTGGATCAAACTCATTATTTGAGTGTGTTCTTGAGAGTTCTTGAGAGCTCTTTAGAGAGAGAAGGTGGAAGAAGGATCATGAGATTTGGGAATTCTAGAGAGTTCTCCCACACATGGATCAAGCACCAAGTCAGTATTATCCTCCTTAAATCTTGTAATCAAATTTGTAGAAACAAAGCCCAGATCTAGGTTTTGGAAATTTTCGGATTTTGGGATGTTCTTGAGGAAAACCTTTGATTTGAGGCTTGTAGTGGTTTGTGAATATTGTAATTGAAGTATGTTAGTGATAAGAGTGTTCTCAACACTTTAGTGTAGTTAATTTTTGAGTTTTGGGTCAAAAAGATTTAGGTTGGGAAGATTGGAGAAGAAGGAGTTCGAAAAATATTTTCTGAAAATCGATTTCTGAAGAAGGGGTACCGGTCCCCGATATAGTGGGGTACCGGTCCCCGTTAAGCAGTTGGGCGGAGAATTGAAGGGGTACCGATCCCTTGAATAGGCGGGGACCGGTCCCCATAATGAAGATTGGCTGGAAATATTGGGGGTACCAGTCCCCCGTAAAGGCGGGTACCGGTCCCCGCTGAGCAGAAGGGTGAGAGAAGGGACGGGTACTGGTCCCCCGAAAATGCGGGTACCGGTCCCCGCTAGAGGTTTTTGGGCAGTTTTTGGGTAACTTTCCGGGGTGTTCAGGGATGGTCTTGGGTCATGTTTGGTTGGTATTAGAGGTTATTTAAAGACTCTAATAAATTGTTAAAAGACAGTTATCCTTTCAATTAAGTTAATTTAATAATTTTTTATCTCCTTGTCATATTTTTTTTCATCGTGGACTGAAATTGTAATTGTTTGACAGAGATGTTTGAGGAAGGTATTTAGGCCTTACTCAAGGACAAGGAAAGAGTTTGAACCAGGCAAGGAAAAAGATTTGAACAACGGCTCTGGTGAGTGTAAGGATGTAGTATGTTTAATTGTACGTTCGCAATATTGTTTTTAGTCAACTATTTATTATGACATGAAAAGTTAACGGTATAGTTGTTGTTTTGGAATAATATGCAAGAACATGAATGCATGATGAGAATAATATGCATGAACGTGAATGTATGATGAGAACAATATGCATGAACATGAATACATGATGAGAATGATGGCATGACGTGGTGATATGCATACACGTCTATATTACATGGAAGAACATTATATGGACCCCATACATAAACCCTCTATATAATACACATATATAATCTATACACACAATCGTTAGATTAAAATTTTAACGGCTAAGATTGATTGCCCTACACATCTATAATATAAAACACATCACTCATATAAGTCCCAAGCACGATTTGAGATGAAAAGAATAGTTCCACTCACATTTGAGAAAAGACAAACTCCCCCGAAAAAATACCAAAAAAAGCGTGCGCATTGACAAAATACATAAAATGCGTGAGAATATTGTCTCGATCAGACTCCTCCACCCCCTTTATCTTCGATCAGACAACTCCCAGTACCCAATTACATTACACCGAGAGACCCAGTACACTGCAACATCAGATCGAGATCGCATCCACAACTACACAGCCCACCACCCAACTCCCACATTGTCCACAGCTCCACCGCACAACCCCAACCAATGAGAGAGGTGTTGCAGAGCTCCAGTTGATGACGATGAGGATAAAGGACGGTGAGAAAGAAGTCGAAGAATAGGTATCTATCCCCACACCTCATTTCACTCAGCTACAACGCTGATAAGTCACTGAATACCGGTGAAATGATGAGATGCCACCGCCGCCCACCTCTGTGAAACGAGAACGATGCCGACGCCTCTGTGAAACAAGAAGATGATTCCGATCCGTTTGAGATGCCACAGCGTTGACGTTTCTTTTGCAGGTAAAATCGAACATATGCAAATATATTCTCTCATCTTCTCTCCACTCGCACCTCTGTGAAATCGCAAATGGATTGGATCGATGCATCGAACAGTTGGCAATTTTTTTAGTTTTTACTGTTTCTACGCTCAATTCTTCGCTCTCTCGCCCAGAGCCATCGTTGTTGCCGTCATCATCTTCCACCACCATCGCTCAGAGCCGAAGCCTGGACCCGAAGGCCGTGAACCAGGTGCTAAGGTCCTGCATGCAAATCAACAAGTGATAGAGTGGAGAAGTTTAACGAGTGAATGCGTGGAAGCTGGAGAAAGTGATAGAGCTGGAAGTGCTCGACAAGTTGGGGTTAGAGGTATGGTAGGTGATTTGGACTCCACTATCTACATTCATCTTATGCTTTTTTCTAATTTTACGTTTTTTTTTCTCGACCAAAATACAGATCTCATTATGTTTTTTGATTGTGTTTCATTATCTGCATTTTTTAATGTTTACAGATCACAATGTACATCTTTTCCATTAAACCCTCTTCAACCCCATCCTGAAAATTTAGACCCATTGTGCTATGTTTCTTTCATCTCTTCTATCAGGCGTTGGCATGTTGAACCATACTTCAAGCTATGGGAAGCAAGATGCACCTGCCGCAATCAGAGGTGCCCCTCACACAATTATGCTGTTCAAAATTGGACCTTATGTATTTTAATTTTTGCGTTACTATTATGTGTGGATGTCTTTTGTTTCAGGTCTTCTATTCCAAAGCAACCACAAGTTCTCTATCTGGTTGCTGAAAGGTGCGAGTCCCCTGATCACTCCGTATTTGACAAAATGTCTTAGTGAGAAAAAAACTTTTTTCATTCCCTCGAAGAAGAAAATGTTACAAAGATGTGTATGTGCACAACTTATATCTATGTATGTGAAATTTGTATATTCGTTTATGTGCAATTTTTTGTGGGCAATTATCTGTGTTTGTGGGCAATTTGTATATTCGTCTATGATGTTTTGAAAGAGGGGAGAGACAATGTGAAGTGGTGTGCCTTCAAAACTTCATTGCATGAGTGATGTTTCTCAACTGTTCTTAGAAACCATTGGATGTCAATGCTGCTGTTAAAATGCTCTGTGTTGGATCCCATCAGATATTAACTGGGTGAAATATTGCCACGTATTATCTAGGTGACTATAGACATGTTGGTATCTCTTAAGATAAAAAAATTATTATTTGCTAGAGTTTGAAGTTTCAATAATGCTCTCACTAGACATACCTTTCTTGCTTTCAAGATTCACACACTTGCTAAAAATGTGGGTTATAGCCTAATTGTTTTCTGATTAAACATAGCATATCTTGGTTGTAATTGATTCTAATACGTTATTTCTTACTCAATTTTTTCTATTTGCAGTGGTTCCCTTGCTCATGATTCACATCATAGTCATGTTGACTACACGGTTTCATTAGCATGTTTCATTAGCCCCATCAAAACTGCAATTGTTGACTACAAAAATTTGGAAACTAAAACCAGAATTTTGTAAAGAAATTAACATGTGCTCCACCCGCTTAGGTCTTTCCTCACCCCATTCAACCCACTGGAATTTGTTTTTGGGTGCAGTCTCCCAGATCCATATTCATCACTTTATACGTATATTGGGAGAAGTAGATGAAATTATTTGTTTCTTTTTTAAAGAATTCAAATATCCATGTAATTAATGTTTTCTTCGTCTATGAACATATGAAATAACATGAGGGACATACATGATGTGTTGGTAAAAGTTCTATTGTGACCAGCTGTTCTATTGTGACATAATTTTTTCTTGGTTTTTTTGTACTCGCTACTTATTTGATTGTTTACCCGTACATTGCACATTTGTTTTTCGGTTTTGTGTATCAACAGTCCGGTTAGCAATTGCGTTACCCGTAAATGCGTATGGAATATATGTGTGGTTTGGATGGTTTGGGCAGTGGCGTGGTGAATGATTAGGCTATGATGATATTTTTTTCGCCATGACGGGGTAACTCACACGTTGTAGCCATGTGGAGTGTCAATCTGAGCTTGGTAAAATGTCTGCACGTTAGCTTTGTTATTGATACATATTATGGATTATTTTACATGTTTTATAATTTTTAGTGTCGAAGGTTCAAGTGCCTTCAAACACGGGTTATGTATCGAAGCCATGATTTGAGTTCCTCTTAATACTTTTTGCCTTCTACTACTTCAGGAACCACAATGATAGGATGATATCAAATTCTACACCCAACTGTGTCGAAGGCACTTCAAATTTCCCAATGCATTACTAACACCCTAAACATCATCACAACTAATAAGTTGCGATGTGCATTCGTCATGAGTGTCGAAGGCACTCTAAAGTGTCGAAGGCACTACTAACACCTGAAATATCATCACGACTAATAAGTTGTGATATGCCTTCGTCATGAGTGCCGAAGGCTTTCAAAGTGTCGAAGGCACGAATTAGTGTCGAAGGCATTACTAACACCTGAATTTTCGTCGTACTCTTAGGTATTATATTATGCTTTCTATTCTGTCACCCTGTATTATCGCCACGAGGTATACTGAAAATACAAATCGAGTGTCATCACTTATCATGTGTTTCGAAGGAACTCCAAAATTCCGAAGGCACTATTCAGTGCCGAAGACACTATTAATGTCTGAAGTTTCGTCATATCCATAGTTATTGTGTTGTGCTTTCTATTCTGCTGCCCCGTGCCATCGGCACGGGTTATACACTAGTATATGTATGAGTTGACATGGAAAGCATAATATGCATATATATATATTATTCATGCCTCCGTGGGACAGGTGGCATTGCTGGCAGTCAGTAAGGCCAGTGGTTGGCCATCATTGTAAGTCCAATGAGTGCGTGGGACGTACCCCAAACTTTAGTGCGCGGGGCGTACGAACTACTACCTATAGTAGTAGCTATTTTTAGGGCATGTGATGCTCAAATCTTTTAAAAAATGGCTTTGGCCGGTATATATAAAGTATCATGCATGAGATGCATTGTTGGAATGAAAGTCATAACTGTTCATAATTCATGATTTACTGTCACTAATATTACTTGTGTGCTGAAAGTTAAAGATATTATATTTACACTCTGTTTCCTTGTCTTTGGCTTGGAAATAGATCACAGGGTTAGCGACCCACTACAAGGCTGGAGTTATAGATGCTTGAATGCGGTTGATGAGCTAGTGTCATCCAGTGAAGAAGGCTTGGTGCTTGTGGCAGATTTTAGCATTTTTGGTAGACTCTTGTTGTCTTTTATTTCCATAGACTTGTGTTAGGATTGTTGTAGTAGCTTAGCCGTTTCTATTGTTGTTCTTTCCTTGGAGGTTTTCGAGTAATGGTAGTACTTGTTGGGATTTATGTTTGAAGTTCCGCTTGTCTCTTTTATTTAATATTGGCAAATATTACTTGAGGTTTTTATTCAGCAAAGAAGTTTACAAAAAAATTTAATTTTTGTGTATTTGGGATGTTAAAACTTGGTATCAGAGCTTAGGTTGGTAGGTCCGAGTTAGGAAACCGCGTGATTGAATGGAAATTGTGCTTAGGTATGAGTTTGAGGTAAGTGTTGGGAGTTTGGGTATTAGTATTTTGTGACTATTATGTGTGTCTTTGACACCCATGTGACTTGACTTGAAATCCGATTGGAAGAACGCCTGATCAACGTTCTCTTCCAATGGGAAGTCTTGGAAAGTTAAGTGGAAAAGCATAGTGTAATAAAATGCTAAGGTTATGGTGGCTAAGTAGTAGACCATGGGATGTCGAGTCATGCATTGAGTCATTAAGGTGTGTTGACTAACGCGTGCGTTTTATATCTGACACTTGTTTCCACCATGTTTTCTTGTCTAAGTGTGTGGTAGGAAATGAGGAATGGGCAACAATCGGACAGTGCCGAGAATCAGATAATTAAAGAAGATAAGAATTGTTCAATTTCAGTAAGGAACTCTAAAGATGGAGGACTAAGTGACGTAGGCAAGTGGCAGAAAGACAAGTTGGTTTGACTTTAGAATTTTAAAGTTTGATTTTGAAGAGTTTGGGCGAGTAGTAATGGCTAGGGAAGCGATGGATTGAGAATGGTTATAGCATGAATTGGTGATGTTTTGGAGAGAAATTGAGGAGTAAAGAGGTGATAATAACATTTTATGTTTGGGAGTGAAATATTTTAATTGTGAAATGATATTTGAGGTCGGGATCAGCATATTTAACAGAGGCAATATCAATTATGTCTAAGGTGATTTCTTGGGAAAATGTTGGTTAAGAGTTTTAGTGATGGTTTTTCTTAGAGCATTATAGACTTGTGCTAGATGAAGTGTTGTACATTGAGGCAAATGGAAACGAGGGTGGCAAATTTTGAGGTAGGGATTGAGGTTGTATTAAAATATGCTAGAATTGGTGAATCAAGGAGAAAAAGAGTTGAAAATTGGAATAGTTTGATGTCGATAAGGGACAGTTCAATTGGTTTCTTTTATAGAGTGAAATTTGGTGTACTTGGTGATTGTGAATTGAAGGGCTAAGAGGAAAATTATAGAATTGGAGGAATAACATAGTGGTCCTGAGATAAGAAAGTTTGAAAGTTAGAATCAAAACATATCCGGTTGTAGTAGTGTGAAGTGTGTTGAGAGTTGGGTTATAGAAGTTTTGGGTGGAGTGAATAATGGTGCTAAACCACATAATGAGGAGAGGAAGTAAAGTGGTGAAAATTAGGTGATGACTAATTATTAGTGAGTAATGTAGTGTTGATCCAGATGTGTTCAGTGAATCCTTGGGTTAAGAATTGTGTTCTCAAAATCAATAAAGTGGTATATTCTATTGTAGTGAGGAAGGACATACTATGACTTGGTGTTCAAAAGCGTCAGGTGGAAATTAAAAGAGGAGTGTGGGAATATGAGAATTGTAATGTGGATGAGGGGAAAGAAAGAGTTGGGTATTAGTCGACAATTGGGTAAGAGAGATTCAATGGTTCTTAAGGGATGTATCGGTCGTGGAGTTCTATGTTATGGGGGAGAGCGTGTGCTAAAAAAGACACAATGGTTCAAATGTTCGAGTGCAACTAGTATGGATGCCAAGCAGTCAATATTCACAGCAACAGAGTTGGCTTCCAGCATCAATTGCAGAGTTGTGACAAGTGGTGTAGGCAAAAGTGCAAGAGGTATATATTTACTGTTTTAACATTTTGTACTCGATAATGGGTTGCACTGTTACGAATTTACAACCATGACATTTGTACGTCTGCACAAAAAATATGCACGTCCTGTTAAACAATTTGGTGACCTATGAGTTAGAAATTGGCACGAAATAGTGGTACATATATGAGAGTGCTAAATTTGCAGTTGGACACGTAGTGAGAATTTTATTGTCAATGCAGAATATTGCTTAAGGTAAATTAAAAATTCAATAAGGCCATCAAGTCAAATTGTTTTCGGTACGGATAAAAGGGTGACAAGTGTATTATGACTCTTTACTATTAGGACGTGCAGTTGAATGCATGTGTGTGACCTATGTTGGAAGTAATGTGTGAAAATGGGAATTGTGGATTGCCAAAGATATAGAGAAGGTAATGAATCTAATACAAACTTGTGTATGTTTTTGGTTGAGCATAAAAAGAGGATAACTGGAAGGTGTGGCTTGTGTTATGCATATCGGGTGTTATCATCGAGATGTTAATGAAAACTATAATATGTTTTGGATTTAGTGTTACCTTAGGCCTTGTCTTGGAGTGGAATAGTATACTTCGAAAAGAAACCTTATTGTGAATAGGGGAAGCGTGAAATTTAAAACTACGGCGAGTAAGAAATCTCAGTATGGTATTAGTGGTCTTGTCACCTATGTTATTGTTGAGAAGGGAATGTGAGTGATATCTTGAGGATGTCCTTGTGGTGAGAGAGTTGGGTTGAGTAGAGTCCGTATGGATAGTTTATATTCTTTGGGATTGTGACTTTGATAAAAACCTTAGTGTATTATCGACTTGGGAAAGTGCATGAGCAATATTTGAGTATTGGATTATCGGAAATTGAGAAAGAAGAAGTTGTTGTAGTAAATTGCAGGTGAAACTTTTTGTAGTATTGAATGGTATTTTTGAGCTAAACCATCCGTAGTGAGAAGCATTGGCGTAAACCGGAGTAGAAATTGGTACACAAAGAGGTTGTTATATGTTCTCCTAGGCAAATACTTGGGTTAGCAGATTTCTATTAGAAGATTTTGGAGACCTTTTCGGTCAAGTCACATAGTTGTATGGTTCAGCTTAGTGGTATAAGATTTGAATTACTAATGAAAGGGGATGAGAATGATTTTAAGAGGTCTTAATTGGGATGTTTAAGAGGAAGTGTTAGTCTCTCTTGTTGGCGTGAGTATAATTTTTGTAACTAGGATGATAAATCCTTAATATTGAGGCTAGTGTGTTTGGACCGAGAGATGTTAAATTAAGAAGGGAAAGAATGGAAGTGTGGGTAAGCATTTTATGCGATTACAGAATTGAGTTTGAGGATATGAAATCTAGAGGGTAAAGTTAAAGTGCCTAAACTCTTAATTAGATTGGGAGACTATATTCTAGTATATTCGTGGCACGGATTATCCAAGTGTAAGGATAACTTTGATTCTGGTTGAGATGTTGTAGATTTTTGGGCAGAGTTTGTATGTTTCCTTTTAATGAAAAATTTGAGTGATTGGGATGGTTTTGTTGAACGAGAAGAGGTGATTTACAAGTTATATAGAGACATTGAGTATATGTTTTATAAGGTTGTTAAGTAACTTCGAAGTTTGGTAGATGTTAATGGTCTATGGTAGAGGGTTATTCAAATATTGGAGGATTTTGTGAGAATGCATGAAATTATTGTTTGAAATCTTGAGACGATTGTCTTTTGTGAAGTGAAGTGTGTGTAGTAGCAGTATCAAGTAATTTCAAAATAGTTCTTTTGGGGAATTTCTATGGAAGAAAATGTTTACTCATCATGTGGTTAGAAAAGTATTGTTAAGAGGTAATGGTAAGTTCGGATTAGAGTTATCATAACACGAGTATCAAGCTAGTTTTGGGAGTGTTGATGTTGTTTAAAAATATTTAAGGGAGTTGTTCTTATAATAATCGTTATGAGTTGGAATTGGGATTAGAAACTAAGTGTTCTTGTGGTAACTCTATGGTAGGTCTTGTTGTTTGTAAGGAAAAAAAGGTTGTGAGTAGCATGGCTATTTGAATCGCGTCGATGTGATTGGAGTTGTAGTTAGAAGCAAAAGAAGTAGAAAATGTTCAATTGATAAGAATTGAGTTCCATTGCGGTTAAGGAATGCATGATTGAGAGAAAGGAGTATAGTACACCTTAGCCTGAAACTACGAGAAGTCTTGGGTAGACCAGATCATAGATAGTATGAAAACTTTTGTGGTGATAGAAAATTTGAACTAAAGGCCATGGGAAGATGGTAGAGTAGAGTTGTGTTTGAAGAAAAATTTGGGGATGGTAAGAGAAGACTTGGGTGGATCTTGTTTTGTTCATCATGAGTGGATAAAACTACAATCGTTTTGACATTTTAAGAGCAAATTGGCAAAGGCGTTGGTGATGTTAAGCCCTTAGGGTATTATTGATTGTAGATTACTATTGTCGTTGTGAGAAAACTTGATGTTTTTAATGAGAAATTGTATTGGTATTGATGTTGGGGATTGGAAATGTTGTTCCGTTTGGCAAATCAATTGTGGGAATAGGAGAAGGATTGAATTAAGAATGGGGAATAATCGATGTAAGATTGTGAAACAGGGAACTTGTTGAATCTTTGAAAGATAAAACCTTGTGTCGAAAAGTGGAGAGTTGTGGAAGACAGTAGTGATTAGATGCTTTGGGTGTGAACTTACATAAAATTGGAAATTCTAATTATTGGAATCGGAGTTTGGTTGTTGAAGGAAGGAGAGAGTAGAATATTAAATATCAAAAGAAATCTCTTGGAGTGAGAGTATCCTTTGGTGCAATACTAAGGGTAGCTATGATTTTAACTAAGGAAGACAATCCTTGTTTAGGGAAATGTAGAGAGATTGAGAAACATGTTTGGAGGTTCCAAGTAATGCCTTTTGGAAGTAATCTAGTAGCCGTTTAGAAGTTTGGGAGTGGGGTTGGATTTTGTAATCTAAATTTCGAGGACGAAATTCCCTAAGGGGGGAGAGTTGTAATACCCGTTCCATACTATAGATTATTTTAATAATAATTCTAAAAATGTTAGAATGTGAAGTGGGAGTGATGGAAGTTTTAAAAGGGTATTTAGGTATTTTTATATATATGTAAATATATATAATACCTTAATTATGAAAATAAGGAAGGAGGGTGGCACACAAGGGTAATTATGAGAGTTAGTGGAGGGGTAAGGAGGTAAATTAACCTTAAAACCTGATTTGGGGTTATAGATGGAGATGGTTTGGATCAAACTCATTATTTGAGTGAGTTCTTGAGAGTTCTTGAGAGCTCTTTAGAGAGAGAAGGTGGAAGAAGGATCATGAGGTTTGGAAATTCTAGAGAGTTCTCCCACACATGGATCAAGCACCAAGTAAGTATTATCCTCCTTAAATCTTGTAATCAAATTTGTAGAAACAAAGCCAAGATCTAAGTTTTGGAAATTTTCGGATTTTGGGATGTTCTTGAGGAAAACCTTCGATTTGAGGCTTGTAGTGGTTTGTGAATCTTGTAATTGAAGTATGTTAGTGATAAGAGTGTTCTCAACACTTTAGTGTAGTTAATTTTTGAGTTTTGGGGCAAAAAGATTGAGGTTGGGAAGATTGGAGAAGAAGGAGTTCGAAAAATATTTTTT
>NMUG010004473.1:0-13840 GCA_002855965.1 Monotropa hypopitys | reverse complement strand
GGGATTCTGCTTGTTTCCGAACGTATTGTCTGTGAGGGAGAAGTTTATGTACCTTCCGTTTGCAATTTGTCTCGACTGGTGCATCGGTTTGAAATTCTGAGTCTGGATAAATGTTCCTTAACACTTTATCGTTGTTGATTTATCGTCTTGCTATTTTTGAGTAACGTCGGTGTTGTCCGTGAGAAGTCTGAACATTCCGGAAGTGCGTGTTGATCTCTGTGAAGATCGTTTTGTTGATTTTTGATTTGTAAGGACTGAGTCAAAATTTGGTTATCAACACACATTACGATAACAAAGGAAAGAACCACAAAGCTACCATGAACTAACAAATCCATTAAGACTGAAAAACTCAAAATTGACAGAACCACTTGTCAAAACAATATCTTTAGCTCCAACTGAACAAACTATGATACTCCAAGCTGACTATAGTGGACCCGAACCCAATGCCTCATCAATCTGGATTTTCAAGCAAATAAAAGAAAAACAAAACACATCAAGGAAATCCGAGAATTTGTTAGATATGAACGTTTAAACGTATAGCTAACAAAGTGATCACAACGATAGAAACAAAACTGAAATGAAACAATAAAAACTCTTGCGTAGGGGTTTGAAGTATCACAATACTCCTTCATTACCAATTTTATCAATATGTTTGCTTATCCATTATTGAACACGTAGGTTTTTTACATCATAGCCTTATCCCATTACATATGAATGAAATTAAAGATACATACAAGTAAACCTTTCAAAGGTTAACTCACCCATCTAACGTTGTACAAGGTGATCAAATTGAACACTTATTCGATTTAACACCCACATGTGGTCAAATTGATGTACAATCCCACAGTTTCACATCCAAGTGCCATAATGAATAACAATGGACAATATGAACCATGATGATAACTGAATATCACAATGTATCACATAAGCATGAAGGGCTGATAAAGGACATAATGCATCTTGTTCACATCGAACACCTTATCCTATCATATTTTCCACAATAACTTGCACGCACCCATGAAAAACAGACACATATAACTAACATGATGCCACATAGGAAATATTCCACATTTTAAATCATACACATCCTTAAGGATGATAAATGCATCTCACATAATACAAAATTAGGTGTCACACACCTTGGCATTTTGCTGAACTTTGCCCGAAGGCTTGCTCACACTTGCCACCTTTAATATATACACATAAAGCCCAAACTGACCATCTTAGGCATTTCACTAATCTCTTGACATTTTGCCGAACTTTGTCCACACTGCCCACCTTAAGCATTTCACTAGCCTCTTGGCATTTTGCTGAATCATTACCCGAAGGCTTGTCTAAACTGGCCACCTTTAACATATTCATTTGATTATCACAAGTTTGCAACCGTATCACATGCAAGAAAGGTATCACATCAGACACATAGCCATATATAATGATAGAGTCCAACTATACAACTTGCACATAGACAACACATGGACTTATACATCTCAATGATATGATTTTATAACATCACCCCATGATAACCAAGAATCACAAGAAGATAAAACATGCTTAACAAATAAGGAACTACAACAATTTACCTAAGGCCACACTATGATTTCACCATGCTACTCTGATTTTCTTTTCTTCCATAATTAGTTTCACATATAGGTGTCACATACTTTAGGATGACCGACTAATTACAAGTCATTACCCTAGGGTACCTCGCATTGGCAAGTAAGTCATATAATTCACGACGTCCATCAAGAACTAAGGTTGGAGGACCCTATTGATTATCTTCCTTAACCACTTTCATGCATATTAGTCATTTATGCATCTCATAACACTCGTTATTCCAAATTAATAATATGCCTGATTTCCCATGTAATTCATATATTTAGGAAAATGAACGACACACACATACAGTTCGCATATGGATAAATACAACCTCATATCTAACAAACTCACCGAATACCGATGAAAGATGTCAAGACTACTTCCACGAGACTTCGAAGGTATTATTCACCCCATGTGACAACTTTTAATAAATTAATAATGATTTAATAAACAAGGATCATCAACAAGAAAATTAATCTTCTATGAATCTTAAATACACTCAAGTCTCTCAAAGGATTAACCTTAGACACCCTCGAACTCCCAAGGTAATAAGCCTTTCCCAAAACTAAAATGTAGGAAATAACCTCACACTTACGAACCTCAAAACCACTCACAATGAGTTACCTTAAACTCCCAAACAATGATTAAAAAGGTCACAAAATACTTACATCAAGACGCGGGCCAAACCCCCGGCCAAACCCCAAACTTATTTTAAAACACCCAGAGCGACCGGTACCCCACGATACGGGGGACCAATACCCGCAGCCCTTTGGTATCTTCTGCCTAAGAGGGACCGATACCCCACGGTACGGGAGACTCGTACTCGGCCAACAAAAACATTTTCTATGGCGATTTTCTCGAACCTCACTTCTCCAAATTACCCCAAATCATACTAAGACTTCTAATACTTCGAAAATCACACAAACCTATGGATACCCTCAACTCCAAAACACAACATACTCAATCACTCAAGCCTATGAACATCTCTAAGACCATAGATCTAAGGTTTTCTCTCAAAACCTTACAAACTCCCTAACTATAGAAAAAATTAGATTTGCTACAGATTTTATAGAATTAGAAGCTAGGATTAAGAGAGGAGAATACTTACAACAGGGATGATCAAAGAAGAGGATGATCTCTTTAGGATTCCCAAGCCAAATCTTCAATCTCCAATCTCTCCCCCACACACTCTCTTTAGAACCTCTCAAGAACACATGAATTTGATACAAATGATCCAAACTCAAAACCCCTAAATCAGGTTTTGAAGTTGAAGGACCGTTTTTCCCTCCATGGAAAACAAGTTTAACTACGATGCCACTCAAATTTGCACTGAGACACCCTACACTTGCATACTCTTCACTAATTAGCTCATAAACTTAATTATACTCAATATTTTATTCATTTCAACACTTACACAATTTATAACCTTAACCACAATCTAATCCAATTATTATTTAAAAATAAATAAATTAAATCAATAGAATGGGACAGGTGTGACTGTATTCCTCAAACGAATCATCATCCTGAGTGATAGAAAAGAAAGACTGATGAAGATCGTGTGTGCGATGGAGCTTGTCTACACCTGAATACAATTCCTTGGCTTGTGTCCATATCTCTTTAGTTATATCGCAAACATCAACGTACTCGAAACTTGCTCTGTCATACTATTCCACAACTTTGTACGAACACGAGCATCAGCGGCTTTCCACTCCTTATAAGTGGATGGATTAGTAGCAGGTGGCTCATCTGTCAAGTAGGAGCTCACTCATATAATACACCTCAACAGCTTTAGCCCAAAGAACATAATTGGCTTCATTTAACAAGGTAGAGATAATAGGATGCCTGTCGCAAGACCGAGAACTACTACTAGTAGTAGAGCCATAACCTGAATCAGACTTCTCTTCAGACACTATACCGAAAAATTAAGAGGCGGCAACCAAGAATAACCAACAAAATTAAGCCAACCGGAGCAACAACTACGAAAAATACCAATAACAGCCAGAGCAAACATGAACTACTGACTAAACATGAACTTACCACTACTCCGATTCAAGTACAACCAACAAATCAACACACCACAATAAACTATTAACCCGCAATAAGTAACCACCAAGAAATACTGAACCAATCAGGCACCAGCAAGACATATAGAAGGATATATCATACCAGAAATTGTAATAAATACCAGATCGATAGAGAATTAACCAAACAACCAGCAACTCGATGGCTAGACCACATAACCAGACAGCATGAATAAAGACGAGGCCTGTAGGGGGTCCGACAGAGGTCGACGAGGGCCAACGCGGCCTGTAGAATACTCGTCGGACACCGCCGATTGGCAACAAAATTCGGCGAAGTGTTCCGACAGGTGGTTTTTGACTGTTGAGTGAGGGTTTCGAACTCTAGATCTAGGACTTTGAAGTCATGGCAAGAAGCGGCAGTGATGGCAGCAACGAGAGGCGGCAACTAGCGAGGACGGCAAAGGTGTCGATGATTGTTTTGTCCGGCAAGTATGGCGGAAAGGATGATGGCTGGTGATGGTGGCGAGGATGGCCGCTGGAGCTAATGAGGGTGGTACCCGATTAGGGTTTTGCTGTGTGGCGGTTAGGGTTTTGGTGTATGGCAGCGGCTAGGGATTTGGTGTATGAAAGATTAGGGTTTTGGTGTATGACAACATTTAGGGTTACAATACAGAGATTACGACATCTAGCGGTACGGTGGCTAGAGTTTTCTTAGTATCTTTGCTCTGATACCATGTTATGTAAAAGAAAAAAGAGAGAAAAGTGTATAGGGTGTTAACCAACCCTATAACATGAGTACTTTATTTATATTGATGTAGATCACATTACAATAGATAATTAGGCCATGTGGGACTAGACATATTCTAACAATTCGTTGGCACTATTTTGCACTTGCCATATTTATCGTTTTCACATCAGCCTACAGTTTCTTCAATTGCCTTGTGGTGGTTTAGTAGTTACTGGTTGGAAATGTATCTTCGCGTGTAAATGTATTGCTCTTTGGCAGGATTAGGAGGACAGGAGAAATTTTGACACATATTCGCACTTTGAAAATGTATGCATGGGAGCTTCTTTTTACTAATTGGTTGATGGAGACTCGGTCATTGGAAGTGAAACATTTATCGGTAGACATGATACCATAATTGCTTCTACTTGTTAGTTATGTGATATTAGTAGTTTGTATCCTTCCAGCTGTCTAACTTAATTACTTAACTTTTTTATTAGACTAGGAAGTATTTGGATGCATGGTGTGTATTCTTTTGGGCAACAACACCAACTCTTTTCTCTTTGTCCACATTTGGTCTCTATTCATTGACTGGCCACCAACTTGATGCTGCAACGGTACTGTACTTGTTTTCTTGATTGATCACATGCAATTTCTTTACTAGTGATATTATCTTTTAAGAAAAATTGATCTTATTTGCAGGTTTTCACTTGTCTTGCTCTGTTTAATAATTTGATCTCTCCACTGAATTCATTTCCATGGGTCATTAATGGGATGATTGATGTGAGTTGTCTCATGCCTTGACTGCTAAAGGACTGCCTTTTGGTATTTAATTATTATTTGTTATGGTAAATTTGTTCCTTCTTCCACTTTATCCCAGGCTACTATATCTATCAGGCGGTTAAGCAGATTCCTCTCCTGTCCTGAGCATGAACCTGAACTTGGACAGGTGGGAAAGTCTCCCTCGGTGTCTTGCTCTAAAGACCACTCTGATATGGCTATTGTCATCCATGATGCTTGTTGTACATGGTCAAGCAGTGATAAACAGGATCCAGAACTGATATTGGATTATGTGACTCTGCACCTTCCAAAGGGCTCATTGGTTTCAGTTATTGGAGAGGTTAGATCTGTCCCTGAGGTTCCCCATTACAGTCTTTTTCGTTGCTGTCGCTCTCATTCTTTTTTATTATATTGTTTTTAAATTTTAAGTAAATCCTGCACGTTGTGCCCTAGCCAGAGCTTTATTAGGATACTAATCAAAGCTAGCAAGTGGTGGCAGTATCGCCCAATATCTCTGCCCTGCTGCACTATTCTAATATCTTCTGTGTGGGGGGTGTTACAAGCCCTGGGTAGAACTCACCCCTGAAACCCGACTTGCAAGGGGAGGGTGCCCAGAGACTTATATCACACAACACCCATTCCGCCCAGAGACTTATATCACACAACACCCATCCCATACTAGGCAATGTGGAATGTAACAGACTACTACGCTCCGCATCCGACGATCACGACGGCCCACTATATCGACACTGACCCGATGGTAGCCATTTTCTCTTTGGACGGCTTCACTCACCTATCAGTATTCAACACATTTTTTAGTGTTTTAATCCAGCCTATAGGTCGCCCTTTCCGTGTCACGAACTGCAGTGTAGTGGCTGGCTCTGATACCAATGTTACGAGCCCTGGGTAGAACTCACCCCTAAAAACCGATTTGCAAGGGGAGGGTGCCCAGAGAATTATATCACCCAACACCCATCCCATACTAGGCAATGTGGGATGTAACAAGGGGTTTCATATAATAAAAACTGGCGTTGTTTAGATTGAATTACGAAATTTTATATTCAAAATCGTATATTGTACTTCCTAATTTGTTATGTGAATCGACTTTCCTTGTAAATAATAGGCAATGGAGGAAAATGTGGTTGTTTAATTCGTCAATTTACTTTATTCATCACACCAAATATACAAGATGAATGAATTTTTGTGGAGTGATTATTTCCATTAGTTATTGCATCCACATGTTTTCATTGTTTGCATGCAAAAATAGTTGATCCAATGAGAAGAGAACACATAGACGTTGTATGGAAACATGTGGTCATAGAAAGTACAATTAATACCAGGACATTCATTATTATGTTAACAATGTCGTTTAAATTAAATGTACGATGTCATTTAGTGTAAACTAGTTAGAGGGGAAGTTATTGTCAGGTTTCAGAAGGGCAAATAACAATTATATATTTTCGAAGAAAAAAGACATATAATGACATCCTTTAAAACACCAATGGATCAAGCAATTATATATTTTCGTACGAGTCGCGATACGAATCGCACTAACGTCTTACCTTTTAGATCACAATAATCATCATTTCAAGATAAAAAACATACTCCTATGTTTATATAAGCTTAAATAATACATCTTTAAAATTTTGACCGAATCTTTACGATTCACGATACGATACGATACGATTCACGATTCTATAAATGGTCATTTCGATTCACGATACGAATCTCGGTTTGACAACCTTGTACAAAATATATGTAATACATACTGCATATATATTATACAATACATATATACGATTGTTGGCTTACCTTTACGGATGAAGGAGAGTCGCGCGAGAGAGAACGGCTGAGAGGAGGAAGAAGAACGAGAGAGAGAACAGCTGAGAGGAGGGAGAAGAACGAGAGAGGGGGGGGGAGAACGAACCTGTTGCTGCTGTGAGAGTTGTATCAGAGAGAGAGTGAAGAGTGAGACTGTTGTTGGCGGAAAGAAACGAGTAAAATAGGGTTTTCAATTAAAATGGAAGAGGCGCGCGCCTCAACTGCGCCTCGCGCCTCCGCGCCTCGCACCCCGCAAGGCCCCGGACCTGCGCCTGGTGGCGCCTCGCGCCGAGGCGCGCGCCTTTCACAACAGTGCCCCCGAACAAATTATCAATCAACAACATCATAATACTTGTTTTATTCTTAGGGAATTAGGATTGTAGTTAAGACTTTGAAGCCTCTTCGAAGCCTTCTAGGAGTAGTTTTAGCTTCCAACAACTTATTAAAAGTTTCTCTCTTGCCTTCTCTTTTTATTCTATTCTCTTATTCTCCTTCTTCTTCTCTTTTTCTATGGAAGAAATCATAAGGAAGCAAGTTGTATTTGATTTAATCAAGATAACTTGTTGGTCTTTAATCTTTCTACAATTATTTGGCATTGTGCTTTCAATACTTCAAAAAATTCCTCTTCATTGAGGTAATTGAACAGAAAAACCATAATTGCCTGATTAAGTTTGGATTTTTGTTTAAATCTGAAAAAGACAATTACAAGCTTTTTCGGGCACGGCCACACTCAACCATTTTCCAACTAAAGGAAAATAAATTAGTCCAAACACCACTTTTTTCCCACTTTTTTCCCATTATCATTATTATTATTTTGATAAGCAGGTTGGTTCAGGTAAATCGTCCCTCTTAAATTTGGTTCTGGGAGAAATGAGTCTCATCAGTGGGTCAGTACAGTCAAGTGGATCAATAGCTTATGTACCACAGGTTTGCAAACTTTAACACAGGTATTTCTACACTCTTAAAATACCCTCTTATGCTTTCCTTTCCCGTTTGAGTTTGCAGGTACCGTGGATTCTTTCTGGAACGCTTCGTGATAATATTCTGTTTGGGAAGGATTACAATCCAACAAGGTGACATCATAAACACTGCAAAGTTTTGTTGTGTTTTTTAGTTGTGTTAGAAGAGAGGGAAAGTGTATAGAGTGTCTTACAACCCTAACACACAACACATGTATTTATATCACTAAGAGCATAAATACAAGACTAATATAAGCAATGTGGGACAATCCAGAAAGCTAACTATTCTAACAAACCCTCAAGCTGGAGAATAAATAACACAAAGTCCCGACTTGTTACATGACAACTCTAAACAAAATTTGAACAATGATTTAGTGAACATATCAGCCAAACTTAGCACCTGTCGACACATACAGAGTAGTTATTATACCACCTGTCATATTCTCACGTACTAGATCACAATCAACTTCAATATGCTAATGAAATACCAGATTAGAAGCAATGTGAACCACCACTTGATTATCACAATACAAAGGTATGGACAACGACACATTGAACTCTATCTTCTCGAGAAACGATCTTAACCACACAACCTCACATGTTGTGTGTGCAATTGCTCTATACTCTGCTTCTGCACTTGATTGACCAACAACAGTCTGTTTCTTACTCTTCAATTGACTAGATTTCCACCAAGAAAAACACAATATCTAGTGGTGGGCCATTTATCTGATAGTCCTTTTGCATAATCAGAAGCAGTAAATGCCTCAACACGTAACTGACCGTTAGCTCTACAAAACAGACAAAGACCTGAATGCAACTTAATATACTTCACAATCCAGAGAACTTCCTTCCAATGGGGATAACGAGGTGCAGGCATAAACTGATTCACCACACTCACTGTGAAAGAGATGTCTGGACATGTAATCTGGAGGTAGTTCAACTTATCAACCAAACATTGATACTAATTTGGATTAGAAAGCAAGTCCCCTAATCCACATACAATTTGATGTTGGGATCCATAGGAGTTTCAACAGGTCTAGTTCCTAGCAAATCAGTACTCTCAAGAATATCTAACACGTACCTCCTCTGAGATAAACTGATATCTTCTTTGCATCGCGCTACTTCAATACCAAAGAAATACCGAAGTTTTCCCAAATCGTTGGTATAAAATTGCTGATGTAAGAAAGTTTTCATTTCATCAATACCACGTTGGTCATCACCGATAATGATAATGTCATCCACGTAGACAATCAACAATACTTTCTTGCGATTTGATATAAGTGAGAATACAGAGTGATCAGACTGACTCCGATGCATGATAAATCTCACAACTGCATCACTGAACTTGTCACACTATGCTCTGGGAGACTACTTTAGCCCGTAGAGTGCTTTGCTAAGACGACACACCTTTTGACTCTCCCTCTGAGCAACGAACCCACATGGTTGCTCTATGTAGACTATGAGAAAACCGAACTTGTATTTCTTAATCAAATATGTGATTACAAGCTGAGTTTAAATAGCCACACAATGAATCAATCCTACCATAATTCCCTAATCAAATCCCTAAACTTATGATAATAAAATCCTAATCAAATCTCTATATTATATGATATTACCTAAAATATATACAACTAATATATACGAAAAGATATTTATACGTCCCCCTCAAACTCATAATGCGACGACAGAGAGCAGTGAGAGTTTGTTAAGGAGAACAAAAACGAGCAGCAGTGTGAGTCTTCGCAAAAAAGTTCACCAACTATTGTGTAGTGGTGACAAAAGGCAAAGCAATAGATCTAGCCCGAAGGTGCTGTCGAATGAAGTGACAATCATTTTCAATATGCTTTGTGAACTCGTGAAAGACTGAGCTGTGAGCGATCTGGATAGCATTCTGATTGTCACAACAAAAAGAGGCGTATGAGTAGGTATAGAGATGTCCATATCCGATAGAAGCCAGCGAAGCCACACAATTTCTAAATTTGCATGAGCCATGGAACGATATGTGCTTTCAGCAGTGGAGCGAGCGACGTCATATTGTTTTTTGCTTTTCCAGGAGATAATAGAGTCACCCAAAAAACCGCAGAGACCTGATGTAGACTTTCAGTTACCAACATCCCCAACCCAGTCAACATCAACATAAGCTCGAAGAGTCAAGCTCAAAATAGAAGATAACAAAAGACACTGATGGGAAATACTATGAATGTAACGTAGAATACGAAGTAAAGCGGTTCAATATGTAGACCTAAGGTAGAGACATACTTTCTAACCACATGAACAACATAGGCAATGTTTGGCCGAGTCACTATAAGATTGATGAGGCGTCCCACCAACTCACGATATTCGGTAGGATCCTCAAGGTGGATTCCATCGGAGATAGGGAACTTGGCGTGCAGTTTATAAGGAGTATCAATAGTTTTGTTGTCAGTCGGTCTAGCACGAGAAAGTATATCGGCAACATATTTGGACTGAGATAAAAGATACCCCTTATGGGAGGAAGCAACTTCAATTCCAAGGAAATACTGAAGAGGACCCAAGTCTTTCATTTCAAATTCTCGGAATAAATGATGTTACGTCATCAATAGTAGCAGAATCAGAATGAGCAATAATCATATCATCCACATATATTAGAAGAAGAACTAGACCATAAGTTGTGTGATGTATAAAGAGAGCAGAGTCGTGCATGCTGGGTTGAAAACCAATCTTAACTGCCACATTCTGAAATCGTGCATACCATGCACGAGGGGATTGTTTTAAGCCATAGAGAGTACAATAAAGACGACAAACCAGACCAGGAGGAGGGCACATATAAACCTCTTCAGAGAGATACCCATTGAGAAATGCATTTTTCACATCTAGCTGATATAATGGTCACTGGGAGACTGCTGCAACAAACAGTGTTCATTTTTTCAACATGAGCAAAGGTTTCATCATAATCAATCCCGTATTCCTGAGAAAAGACCTTAGCAACCAAGCGGACTTTATATCTTTCCAGAGAGCCATCAAAATGTATTTTGACCTTGTAGATCCATTTGCAACCAATGAGATTTTTGCCATTCGGTAGATAAACCAGCTCCCACGTGCCAGATTGAATAAGAGCTGTTAGTTCAGCATTCATGGCATCCATCCAATGAGTATCATTACATGCCTCTTTGTAGGTCCTAGGCTCAAAGAAAGAATGTAGACGAGACAGAAAAGACTGATAATATAACGAAAAACAGGTATTAGAGAAATCAAATTTTACTAGTGGTTTGCTGTTTTCACGGAGGTGATACCGATAGGAAGGTGTAGTAAGGGCCACCAAGTCAGATTGAGGAGCCATAGAGTTGGGAGCCGGTGACAAAGGTACTGCAGAGCGACGAAAGTAGGTCATAGGGAATGAAGAAACATGCAGTTTTTCGCTCAGCTTTACTGTTTTGGGAAGGAGTGTCAAAGTCGGAGGATTGATGGATATTCCCATATGTTTCTAGGAATGTAACAAACTCAGAAAGATTGTATTCCCTACCCTAATCAGACCGAAGGATTTTTAATGGATGTAGAAATTGGGTTTCAAACCATGGCATGAAATGCACGATCGAGTTTGTAGAAATCAGATTTGTATATTAGCAAGTAAACTCAAGTATACTGACTATAATCATCAACAAAGGAGACATAACAGAACCGCCTTTGGTGGCAATAGGAGAGTGTCCCCATAACTCAGTATATACAAGTTGAAAAGGAGCGGTGAAAACAATGCTTTTATTAATAGGTAAGGCTGACATTTTTGCAAACTTACAACTGCTGTACTCAGAAATGTCTATAGCTGGAAGTTTTCCCAAAGAGACAGACTTTGCTAGAAGTTTGAGACGCTCATTGGACAAATGCCCTAATCTAGAATACCAAAGATAAAAGGTAATGGAATGCTGATCTAAATAAAATGATGATGCTACTATGAGAGGTGACTCTATTGGGATATGCAAGCTTTCCAGGATATAGAGATCACCAACCCTATTACCGATCTCAATCTGCCTCTTGAACACCCGATCCTGCATAACACAATCGAAAGAAGAAAAGAGAATGTCAAAACCGGAGTTAGATAATTGGCTAATTGAAAGAAGGCTTAAAGTTAACTGAGAGACATAAAAGACATCAGAGATAGCTAGTAAAGATGAAGTAGTCGGCAGAATAAATCCAATATATTTGACATGCATAGGAGAGCCGTTTGCAGTGACAATAGTAATAGGAGAAGTGAGATTAACACGGTGGCTAAGGAAGACAAATCAGGAGTCATATGATAAGATGAGCTAGAGTCAAAGATCCAAGTAGTGGGTAAAATACCTTTGGCAGGAGAGCCATGCAAACTTGATTGAGTGGTAATCATAACAGAAGCTTGGGAAGAGCTCCTATGGATAGTTGCCATAAATGTCTTGCAGTGCTGATATTTGTCAAACGCGGGGGATGGTGGAATATTGCTGGAGGTTGGAGCTGCCATCGCTAAAGGAAAGCGATAATGCTGTTATGGGGCCTTGGATGTTGAGGATGGAGTCGAATGAGAATGATTGTTGATCAGTGCGGAAACGCACCCAATTATACCTTCCAGTTATGCATTTTACAAACCCGGATTAATGTTATTTAATCATCTATGTTGGAGTTTCAAGCATTCTCAAGTTTATAGGATTAAAGTCGGAAATCAATTAAATAAAGGTCAAATAAAGCATCAAGGGGCAAAAGCATAATTTTAATGCAAATACCCATCGAGGAATAGTTACCGTGTATTATTGAAGAAGAATTCGAGATCCGGAAATCAAGTTGAAGAAATAACTGACAAGGAATTAAAAAAGAAGAAACTACTAATAGCAAGAAAAAAAAGAATGCTAAAAATGAAAATATTAAAAGAAGAAATTAAGAGAAGAAAAAAATCACAAAAGCGATAAAAAAATTTAGCCTTTCAGAATTTAATTAGAATTATTATTTTCTTTTCAACATAGATCTTTTCATTTAATGATTGAACACAAATTAATCTAATTTACTTAATTAGATAATATTTCTCCAAAGTATATTTTTTAATTTGACATTTCCATTAGTGTTACGAAGAAAATTAGAAAAGAAAAAGGAAAACGACAAAAAAGACAAGGGGGTTGTGTCACGACCCCGTCCCGGATAACCAGATAATGACGGTTATTAAGGGCCGGCCGCGACGGCAAAGCAAGAACTAAACTCAAAACACAACACGATAAACAAACTCAGACCACAATTACGCGACAACTGAAATAGATAAAATAAAAACACAACTGCTCTGGTTATAAATTTTTAGATGATACAAGGATTCAAGGAAAAGAAAAGGTACAACTCTGGTATATGGCCAACTCAACACTACTGCCACTACTATAACTCTGAACTACAACAACTCGAAGCAACAACAACTCGACAACAACCTGGCTCAAGGTCAAACACCACTACTACAACAAACTCAAAGAAAAAGAGTAAAAAGACTCACTCCACTACCAAACCGCACGACACGTCAGCTGGACTAGACTGGGACACTAGCTCCAAGCACCTAAAAGAAAGAAACACAAGCGTGTATCAGCAACGACGGCTGGTGAATACTAATATGAAAAGCATAAAGAAAAGAAGTCAAAATAATTAAGGATTACCGTCTCTTTTCAAACCCCCCCACACCCTTTTTCAAAACATCGTTTTTTTATGAAATCACCTTTACTCAACTCACACAACACCTTTTTAAACATCTTATATATATATATATATGACAAACACTATTTTACTCTTTTACTCACACCAAAAACACAGTTATATCTCTTTTTATACTTAACACCAAAACCCACCATTTTAACTCTTTTAAACTCAACACCAAACACCATTTATATTTAATTTATAAACACCAATATTTTTACTAACTCGGGGAAACACCAACACCAGTAAAAGATCTTATATAGATCAACACC
>NMUG010004472.1:0-13846 GCA_002855965.1 Monotropa hypopitys | reverse complement strand
AACTAAACATTCGTTGGCCACGTATAGCCGCCCCTTTCATAAAACCTCCAAGAGAAGTACCATTCGCCGCGTTAACCTCACTTCCTCGTGGATCGACCTCGGACTTCCGAGTATATTTTGCTGCGATTCATTGTCCCTACGCTTCGGGATTCCCATCATAAGAATACACATTGTGGGCGAACGCAGTTCCCACACATGAGACCGACGAGGAAAGGTACTTCTTGATCGGGGACGAGCTGCCTGAGACGGATGCCGCCGAGTTGGTCCAGGTGTTGAAGGACCACATTGACATATTTGCTTGGACACCACAGGAGATGCCAGGGGTACAGCCAAGCATAATATGTCATCTGCTGAACATTGATCCTTGCCACAAGCCAGTAATGCAGAAGAGGACACGATCAGCCACACAGTACTCAGAAGTAGTCACAGAGGAAGTTGACCAACTTATCCAGGCAGATGCTATCAGGGAAGTCTACTACCCAGAGTGGCTCTCCAATACTATCATGGTCAAGAAGAAGAATGGAACCTGTAGAGTATGTGTTGATTTCACGAGTCTAAACAAGGCTTGCCCCACGGACAGCTTCCCCATACCGAAAATTGATCAACTGGTCGATTCCACAGTGGGATACAAGCAGACGAGCTTCCTGGATGCCTATAGAGGTTATCATCAGATCGCTATGTATAAGCCCGATCAGGAGAAGACATCATACATTACACCTTTGGGATTGTACTGCTACAGGGTAATGCCTTTCGGCCTGTGCAACACCAGGACAACTTATCAAAGGCTGGAAACTCTCATATTCAAAGACTTGCTTGGAGTAAGGAAGCAGATGCATCTCAGGCCTCCACTTCCTTACTAGGGGCAATGGTCCTGAGTAGAGAATGCTTGGGATAGTTGTCCCAAAGATCAGAACCTTACAAAGGACCAGAAATCCCAAGGTTCTTATCTCAAAACTAGTAAAGGTCAATGGTCCCGAGTAGAGAATACTTGGGATAGTTGCCCCGAGATCAGAACCTTACAGGGGACCAGAAATCACAAGGAATTGATCTCAAAACAAATAAAGGTCAACGGTCCTGAGCATTCCCGCCATTGCCATTTTTGGAAACCTACAAAAATCTCATGACGCTTCAGGCGGCCCCAGACGAGGTCATGTGCAGGGCATTTCCAGTCACGTTGAAGGGAAGTGTGCGAATATGGTTCAACAAACTCAAGACGGGCAGTGTGGATAACTTCAAAGAACTTAGCCAGAAATTTGTGAGTTAATTCATCACGGGGCAACGCTATCGCAAACCTGATACCCATCTGCTCACGGTGCGCCAGAAGAAGGGGGAGTCGGTGCGGGAATATACTTCTCGTTTTACCCAAGAGGCCATGCAGATAAAAAGCACAGATGACAAAATGGCAATGGCGGCCTATATAGCAGGTTTGTGGTCAGGGACCTTGCTGTTTAACCTGGCCCAAGATCCTCCCCATGATATGGCAGAGTTGTTGATGAGAGATCAGAAGTACATCAATGCAGAGGATGCCCTAAATGCGAGGAAGAGCCAAGATGATATGCACTCAGGGTAGGTTTCGGTACAGCAAAGTCAGAACGAGAAGAGAAGGACAGACCCTCCTAAAGGGTCCTCTTATGAATAGAGGGGCAAGAGGATTGACCATGGGAGTTCGCCGAGGAGGGGATCCCCCAAGAGGAGCCCTAATCGAAGGATTGGTGGTCCATCTGAGAGGCATAGAAACTACACCCCGTTAATAGCGTCTGCTGAGCAAATCATGGATGACCTCAGGGACGATCCTGACTTAAGATGGCCAGCTCGACTAAAAACCAACCCATACAAGAGGTCAAGGGACATGTGCTATCATTTTCATCATGACTATGGTCACTACACAAATGACTGTATCGATCTTAAAGGCCAAATTAAGGAGCTCATCCAAAGGGGGAGATTGTAGAGGTTTGTGCGAAGAGCTAAGCCTAGATCTTAGCATGCTGCTCAGAGACAAGAAGATCGGGGCGGAGCTCCAGAAAACAACGAACCGGTTGGAGAGATAAGAGTGGTGCATAGAGGTTTCGCTGGAGGGGGGGGAATCCAGCTCAGCTCGGAAGGCCCATCTCAAAAAGCTTAGGGCAGAGGATCCCATAGAGATCTGTGCAGTCGGGAGGCAACCCAAGTGTATGAGGAGAGAAGACCCACCCACAGTCTTCTCCGAAGAAGATGAAAGAGGGACAATTTACCCCCATGATGACCCTTTGGTAGTCTCCATGACTGTGTCCAATTATAATACCAGAAGAATCTTGATTGACAACAGTAGCTCAGCTGATATCCTCTTCCTGCATGCCTTCGACCAACCTATGCTGGGAAGAGATCGTTTATGACCAATGATGTCACCATTGGTAGGCTTTGCGAGGGACACAGTTTATCCAAAGGGTCAGATAGCTTTGCCGGTAACCTTGGGTGAAGAAGGGAGGCAGGTTACTTAGATGATTGATTTCTTGGCAGTGGATGCCCCCTCGGCTTACAACGCTATAGTGGGAAGGATACTCCTCAACAAAGTCAAGGCAGTCATCTCGACAAACTACTTGAATGTAAAATTCCCAACCCCTGAGGGGGTGGGGGAGTTGAAGGGAGATCAGAAGGTAGCTCGGGAATGTTAGAACTACTCGGTCAAGCGCCGTTATGAAGCCTTGGTGGTGGATGACATGCTGGTCAAAAATAAAAAATGGGTTGATCATGTGAAAGACTTGACTAAAGCATCCCAAGTGCTGAGGAAGTATAAGATGAAGTCCAACCCTGTGAAATGCGCATTCAAATTAGCATCAGGGAAGTTTTTGGGCTTCATGGATTCACATCAGGGAATTGAGGCCAATACCGAGAAGATCGGGATAGCAATGGAGATGAAGCCACTGACAACAGTTAAGGAGGTCCAGAGATTGACAAAATTTATGGCCGTCTTGAACCATTTTGTCTCAAGGGCCACAGGTAAATATAACCCTTTCTTTAGAGTTCTAAAGAAGTCTTTTGAATGGACGTGGGAGAGTGAGCGAGCGTTCATCCAGCTTGAACATTACCATTGCAATCCTTCCCTCCTAAGCTCAGTAGAAGGTGGGAATGGGCTCTTCTTTTACATTGCGGTCTCTCCCCATGCTATCAACTTGTGTTAATCCGAAAGGAGGAGGGAATCCAATGCCCTGCATACTATACTAGCAAATCCCTGAGAGGGGCAGAGGCAGGATACCCCAGGATTGCAAAAACGGCGTTCACGGTTGTCACTGCGGCGAGGAGATTAAGGCCTCACTTCCAGTCTCATTCCGTAATTGTACTCGCAAATACACCATTGAGAAGAGCTTTGTTCGACCATGACACCTCAGGTCGTCTGATCCAGTGGTCGTTAGAGTTGAGAGAATTCGACATAGAATACAGGCCCGGAATTGCGATAAAAGGGCAGGCGGTAGCTGATTTTTGGTGGAATATATTATCCGGGATCCTCAAGTAAAGAAAGAAGAAAAAGAAGTGTGGCGTCTTAGCGTCGACGAGTCTGTCACCAAAAATGCCAGCGGGAGAGGTCCGTGATGAGCCCTACTTATGATGATTTTCTCTTCTTCGTTTTTAATTTCTGCTGATTATGTATTTGAAATTAATTTCCAATCTCTTGAATGAATTGATGCTTCCTTATAAAACGATCTCAACAAATTATTGAACAAATACTATGGCGTAAAAATGTGCTAAGGAATAGCTCAGCTGATTATCTACGGCGCAACTGAGCTCAGAGTCAAGAGCTCAACAGAAATGCTACGGCGTAAAAACGTGCTAAGGCACAACTCAGCTGATTAGCTACGGCCCAGCTGAGCTCAGAGCCAAGAGATCAACAAAAATGCTACGGCGTAAAAATGTACTAAGGCACAACTCAGTTGATTAGCTACGGCGCAGCTGAGCTCAAAGCCAAGAGCTCAATAGGAACACTACGGCGTAAAAACATGCTAAGGCACAACTCAGCTGATTAGCGATGGCGCAGCTGAGCCCAGGGCCAAGAGCTCAACAAGAACGCTACGACGTATAAATGTGCTAAGGCACAACTCAGCCGATCAACAACAGCGGAGATGAATTCAGGGCCAAGTGTCTCACAAGAAAACAACCTTGAGAGGAAAAGAGTTACCAAATCCGTGGAAGGCAGAGCATTTGAAGAAGTGTTTTAGGTAAAATTGACATCTGCTAAAGTTAAGGCTATCTTTTTACGACATCTTATCCAAAGTTATTTTTCTTTCCAAAGTTATCTCTCTTATGATATTTTGCAACAAGCAAGAGCTAGATTTCATTTCTAAGCTATGATAGTGCAGCTTTTTGTGACATTGACTTATAATCAGCGATAAAGCTAAGGAACTATGCTTACGTTACATTTGAAAATGAATGCAAGTTCTATTCACTTCTTGTTTGTTATATGTATTCATGAATAAATAACTGGGTGCTAAGGCACAGTTGAGATAAACACTAAGGCGTAAGCTCAACATCATGCTAAGGCATAACACAAATCGCTTGCTAAATGCGAAGACACAAGCTCAGCATTATGCTAAGGCAAGACACAAATCGCTATGGGCGAATGGTGCTGAGGCACAGCTGAACTGAGCAATGAGGTTCAAATTCAGCATCATGATACTGGAAAGAATGAAAGTTAGGAAACCACAAAGGGGTCAGCAAAGTGAATGTACATCACAAAAGTGGCAAAAGAGTCTTAAAGTTACACAACATGCCCTGGTAGGCCTAATCAAAGCAAAACAAAAGTCAAGTGATCACAACAAAATGAATTATGGAACCTGGTGGGAGGTCCTTTAAATGGCCTCACCCACTGTTAAGGCGATGGCAGCAGGCACGGTGGTAGGCCCAGGTCTGGATGTAACATCGTCCATGTCCTCTCTATTTCCCTCAACAACCATGGTGGACTCCTCCATCGCCACCTCGAAGAAGTCAGTACTGAAGTCAACATTGGGATACTTCTGAACGCACTGGTGGCACATCTCTTCAAACCCATCAAAATAACTGGTAGTCACCTCATCCGCATGGGCAGCCTTTTCCCTGTCATATATCTTCTGAAGCTCCTTTAGGCACTCCTCAGCCTTAGCCATAGCAGCGTGGGACTTGTCGCTCATTTCCTCCATCATGGCCATCTCAGCAGTGGCCTTATCAACTTACACAGATAACCTCAAATTAAAGGTCGCCTCAGATTTTAGCTTCTCATCAAGAAAAGCATCGGTCTCGACCAGGCGATGATTCTCTGCGGTGCTGGCCTCCAGGTCCTTCGTAAGTCATCTAACCTCTTTTTCAGCTCGTTTCTGAGCTATGAAAGCAGCATTTCTCTCACTCTGGAACTGATTTATATGCCCAATTAGTTCCTGGTTCTTCCAAGATAATTCTTCCCGTTGGTTGGAAGACTGAGACAACTCAGAAGTCATATGAAAACCCTTTTACAAAGACCTGCAAGCAAAAACAGGGAATGAAAAGAGCATTCGCAACAAAGGAGGAGGTGCGCTGAACGTTTGCCTTGCACAATTCCAATAGACATTCATTTGCAGTTTCCACTGAGGGGCGATTGGCCAAGTATTTGAGGTTAGTTGGGGTGGGCAAACATCTCGCCCTAGTCAAGGCGAGGTCATCATCAAATAAAGTCATGGGCCCATCACCCTCGAGTTCAATCCTATTTTCGGGAGCAACGTCATTCCTTTTGTCCGTCCCTATACCCCTTGAGGGAGTCAAACGCAACCTCTTCAATTTGTCTTCCATTGACGGTGTCCGCCATAGGACCGGCCTTTTCGAACCAACCACAACTACTGTGGTTTCAACGGGAACAACGGCGACATCGGTAGTGACAGGGGCAAGTAGGGGAGTTGCCTCAGGGGCAGGCAAATCAACAGTGGTGGGAGCGATACCCTCAATCATTTTCTTTTTCTTCTCAATGGCCTGACCTCGGGCCAAACTCCCCCTCTCATCTCTCAATTTCATCAGCGCCTCTTTACTGGGCTTAGGCGCCATCTCCTCCATAGATTCCTCTAGACCAATATAAAAAAATAAGCATATTAGTAGAAAATGAATTCACGAGGATAATGAAAAAATACCTCTTTCTAAAGTTAAGATTTCGCGTCTGACTTCTGGGCCTAACAGGTAATGGGCTAGACTCTCCAAAGAAATGAGTTGATCGAGCTCATGAATATTGTGATTTCAGGAACAAGCTATCTCATCTTCTTCCTCCTAGGAAACCACTATTTTCAATCGAGCTGAAGGGGAGACAGGAGCTAAACTTAGTAGAGGAACATGGTCAAAGCTGTCGATAACCGTGAAAGAGGGGAGAACACTTACATTGGATGGAGGGGACGCTCCACTTCCTTTGATCGCAGGGAGTGTCGACATCCTCCCAGCTCTGATACTCCCATCTAGAGCCACTGACAAAGAAAAAATTGTCTTTCCACTCCTTAACTGCAGAGGGAAGCTTGTCGATCATCACATGTGTGTTGAGTCTCCTAGAGAAGTACCACAAGACGTTCGTCTGGGGCACTTCCTTGACCATGAAAATGTTGCAGAAGGTGGAAACGTTGAGGCAAATTTGGTTATGGGAAGCAGCCGACCAAAGCACGGCGCACCCTATCAATAATCTATACCCATTCGGGACCAATTGCCACAGGGCAAGTCCAAATTTAAAAAGAACTTGCCTAACAACCTGAGGAAAAGGAAGACGAAGCCCTGCATCTAGGACGTCCAGGTAAATGCAAACCTCATCGCCTGAGCAGTCACATGCCCTCTCATCTGGACCAGGAGATTTAAGGATGACAGAGTCTGGGATCTGGTACCTGTGACGAATCACTGACAGGTCCTCAGAGTCAATGATAGAAGGGTATTCAAGAGCAGAACAAGCAAATCGAGACCTTTAAGCAGGTAACCTAGGGGGTTGATTCGACGCGCCCACTGACGTCCCCTCATCGCTCGCTGGTGCTAAAGCTCTAGCCGTTCTACCTCTCAAAGGTATTTCCTCGTCGGTCTCTT
Organism: Monotropa hypopitys; assembly: GCA_002855965.1. Taxonomy (NCBI): domain Eukaryota; kingdom Viridiplantae; phylum Streptophyta; class Magnoliopsida; order Ericales; family Ericaceae; genus Monotropa; species Monotropa hypopitys. Next base: position 6,823 of record NMUG010004472.1, on the reverse strand, counting down.
CGCTAGAAGGAGAGGACGTACCAACGTCCTGAGGGTTGCGAGAAGGAGATCCAGACATGGATGTGATAAGTCTAAGGAAAAAATAAGAGAGATGAAGAACGTACCTAAAGGCTTAGGACAGACGAGTGTTCAGAGACCTTAGAATTAGGAGCGCCTGGCAAATGAGTAATGTTAGCTGATATTTTCAAAGAAATAAAATTTTATATAACAGCAAGCCAGTGAAAGGTTGGCTTTGAGAAGTGAAATCACATTCTATGTATCATTCGTCGATACATTTGCATTTGACAGTTGGGAATCCGACACAAGTGCATCACGAGATAGTCATTGTAATGACCCTCTCCCACCCTGCACAATATTATCCACTTTGGCCGCCAAGTCCCAGTGGACTTCCCAGGGGGTCACCCATCCCTGGACTAATCCAGGATGAGCACGCTTAATTGGGATGTTCCAATGGGCTTTGACGCCCACACGACTTTAAAAGGCCTTGTGCAAGGTAGGTTCATGATCGATTATTTATAGTACTCACAACTTACATCCACCAAACATTGTGGGACTTGTCCATCGACCCGGATCTCTCCTCCGGGACTCCAGGTGACACCTTAGACTGGGGTGTCACAATCTCCCCCACTTAGACCACACGTCCTCGTGTGGGGTCAAGATTCTCCTCCTGGTCCCACATTTCCGGTTGGTGCAGGCTCTGATACCATATGTAATGACCCGCTCCCACCCTACACAATATTATCCGCTTTGACCGCCAAGTCCTAGTGGACTTCCCAAGGGGTCACCTATCCCTGGACTAATCCAGGATGAGCACGCTTAACTGGGATATTCCAACGGGCTTTAACACCCCGCATGGCTTTAAAAGGCCTTGCGCAAGGTAGGTTCATGATCTATTATTTATAGTACTCACAACTTACATCCACCAAGCGATGTGAGACTTGTCCATCGACCCGGATCTCCCCTCTGGGACTCCAGGTGACACCTTAGACTAGGGTGTCACAGACGTCCCTTCTATTTAATGCGCCCGTTTGGGACACGAAGCGGTGGCGCCATGCGGAAAGTGCTTTCGCCAGGATGGGTCCCACCCTCCTGCCAAAAGTAGGGGAGTAAATGATGAAGCATCTCGAGTTGCCGATCTCCTGAAGCCCCAGGGAGCTGAACTGGGGAGTTCAGGTCAGCAAGTGGACATCACTAAGAGGTCAGCCTGGCAGTCACTGCGACACTGCAAGAAACTCAGCTCGGCTTGCTATCTTGAGACTGGGCGTAAGGTTATCTGTTAGCTTCGATGCGTAGAAAGATCACAGCGGTTGATCGATACTAAGAATGGATCGAGTACAGCTGGCACATAGGTAACACAGAAGGAAACCTCTGTATTGTTAAGGAAAGTGCGAAATTGGCGCCTGACTATATGGGAATGTGGCAACTAACTAGGAAAGATTCAACTCACTCGGAGAAAATATCGGAAGATGACGGACTGAGATAAAAAGCAAAATTGAAACAAGAACGATAACTTTCTTCTCATTTTCTCTCACTCTCTTTCTCAGTTTTCGGAGATCTTTTGAACAAGAGACTAACTTGATCGTCAGAGGTTCTTTGGCCGGCATCATCCACCATTTAAGGCTCCATACTACCATCATCCAGTAGCAAGTTAGAGAGTAAATTCGGGTCTATCCAGCAGTCTCTAAATACGTTGCATTGCATGTATACTTAGGTATACATAGTCGCTTTCAACAGGATCCAAAATCGGGACCTAAGTAAGGCTGGAACTAATCAATCACACCCGGATACAATTGTGGGTGTTAGATTCGTATATGGGTACAGAAGGTAAGTTCTGTACCCGTGTACAGATGTGACCCTGCACGACTCGGCAGGACTCACATAGAAAATTTGATTTTGGGATTTTGTTTAAGATATTATTTTATATTATTCTGTAAAAAATTAGCTCAATTGAATAATGTATAAGATTTTCTCAATCATTTGAATTTTTATTCACAGTTTTAAACAATTTTACATGATAAAAATTTAAACGATTAAGGAAATTTTATGCATTATTCGATTAAGCTAATTTTTTTACAGAATAACATATAATAATATTTTAACACAAACTTTCCTATCAAATTTTCTACGCGGACCCTAGTGTATCGTGCACGGCCTTCTATACCCATATAATATTCGGTATTTTAGTGATCAGCTCTGCTACTCGGCCAGACCTTATGGCCAGATCCACGGCCAGACCGTGTTGGTCTGGCCTCATACAGGACCCACACAAATTTTTTGATTACGAGGTTTTGTTTAAACTATTATTTTATGATATTCTGTAAAAAATCAGCTCAATCGGATTATGTATAAAATTTCCTTAATCGTTTGAATTTTCATCCTGTAAAACTGTTTAAAACTGTAAATGAAAATTCAAATGATTAAGGAAATTTTATACTTTATCCGATTGAGCTGATTTTTTACAGGACAACATAAAATAATATTTTAAACAAAACCCCACAATCAAAAAATTTGTGCGAGTCTTGTGTGGGGCCAGACCAATACGGTCTGGCCGTGAGTGTGACCATGGGGTCTGGCCGAGTAGCATAATTGTTTAGTGATGTGTGGAGAACAAAATTGTCCAAAGTGTTGAGTGGATGCTATTAGCGGGGATTCCTGCTAATAGCATCACTAAACAACTATGCTGATTTTTTACATGATTACATAAAATATTATTTTAAAATTTATAAACGGATCAAATTATTAATGCAGAACTCCAAAAGATGAGATCCCGGCCGATCCATGCATGGATCCCTTCATGGATCCCTGTTATTAGAATTTTTCGTGGATACATATGCAGTTTCCGCGGGCAAACTTTTGACGGAAACCAAAGAGGACCAACAGACGTACCCCAAATCTCAATTTACCACCTCTGCATGCACAGTCTTCCAATAGCAAGGTATCTCTCTCTCTTACATCTCAGACATTGGAGTTCTCTATCCCATCTCAAACAAATTCACGCCCAGCTGCTCACCAACGGCCTCAAATCCCCTCCCATTCTTGCACAATTGCTTGAACGCTTATGCTCCCTATCACACCCACTCGGTACTACCCATGCCCATCTAATTTTCACCCACTTCCATAATCCAAATCTGTATCTCTTTAACGTTCTGATCAGGTGTATCAACCCCAGAGACTCAATTCTTCTTTTCGCCAACTGGGTCTCGAAATCTGATCTCTCATTTGATGATTTTACTTACATATTTGTGCTCGGAGCATGTGCTCGGTCTTGTAGCGCAGTTTCGGCATTATTGGAAGGGAAACAAGTACATGCCCGAGTAATCAAATATGGGTTTCTGTCAAATATCATGTTGCAAACCACTTGTATCCATTTCTATTCGAGTAATAGGGATATGGGTTCTGCACGCCAAGTGTTTGGTGAAATGTCTGTGAGAAATAGTGCTACTTGGAATGCTATGATAAAGGGCTATTGTTCGCAGAAAGGAAAGGTTGGTGAATATGCCAGTGATGCATTCTTGTTGTTCAAGGACATGGTTGATGATGTTAGTGGAGTAACCCCAACAGATACAACTATGGTTTGTGTTCTTTCTGCAGCTTCTCAGATGGGTGTTTTGGAAACTGGCGCTTGTGTTCATGGTTATATTGAGAAGGTAATTTATGCTCCCGAAAATGACATATTTGTCGGTACTGGCCTTGTCGACATGTACTCAAAATGTGGTTGCCTTGATATAGCCATTGACCTATTTAAGAGGATGAAGGAGAAAAATGTGTTGACATGGACGGCTATGGTGACGGGGCTAGCCATCCATGGGAAAGGAAAACAAGCGCTGGAGCTTTTGGATGCTATGAAAGTTCATGGTATAAAACCCAATTCAGTGACCTTCACTAGCTTGTTTTCAGCCTGCGGCCATGCTGGACTTGTTGAACAAGGCCTTTCTTTGTTCCACAGCATGGAGAGGAAATTCGGTGTCGAGCCTCTGATACAACACTATGGCTGTGTTGTTGATCTTCTAGGAAGAGCAGGGCACTTAAAAGAGGCATACAGCTTTATTAATGATATGAAGGGGGAACCAGATGCTGTTTTGTGGAGGAGTTTGCTTAATTCGTGCAAACTACATGGAGATGTTGTAATGGGAGAGAAGGTGGGGAAAAATCTCCTCGAGTTGCAGACGGAGCAGAGGCCGGTGGAGTGGAGTGATATGAGTGAAGACTATCTTGCTTTGTCAAATGTTTATGCTTATGCTGAGAGATGGGATGATGTGGGAATAGTTAGAGGTATGATGAAGAATAAAGGGATTCAAACTAAACCTGGTTGTAGTTTTCAATCTTTTCACAGCCACCACTTAGGTGAATAGTAGATATACTTGGAAACGGTAGCTTTAACTGAATTTGTTATAATCCACTCCCCATTTCGGAGTGTTAATGACCCATACACACTCACACTTATTCGGTAGATCTCACTAGAAGACAAGACGCCATTGATGATTCTCAAGAGGCTACTATGCCAGAATGAGAATGTTAAAAGAGGTCCAGAAGGGGACTTGAGAACTTCATACAGAGCTATGACTGAAATAACTTGCGATAAGCAAGCAACTTCAAAGTATGGACACGACAGTTAAAATAAGAGTAGAAAAAAGGAAATAGATGCTTATCACAAGTTATCCCTATCATAGTTCTGTATGAACTTCTCGAGTCCCCTTTTTAACCTGGCTAATAGTAGTTATGAATTCTTATTTGACTAAGCCAAGCTTTGCCCGCCTTTCTTTCTCCCGCTCACCTCGTTTGAGGACTTGTTTCCGACTTCAGCTAGCAATTTGTGATTTGTTCCACACAAGAAGTCATTTATAACACACAACCTACTTATCCATAAAAGTAAATGTTAGTATTTTTAGTGTGCTATTTTTCGGAATGCTAGTGAATTGTTAGTTAGACGTGAGATGCAAAATCCATCCAGAGTATGTAATTTTATTGTTCTTATTTTGAGTTCAGGGTAGTGGCAGGATAAACACAATGCTCCTTAGTCTCTGATGATAGATTGGTTCCACATGTATGTTGAGGACGTTCCCACATTGAAGGTTTTTGTTTGTAAGTAACTGCATTCATATAGTTGCATCTTCATATAGTATGTGTCTTAGCATTTTGGTTATAACGATGTTTTTCTTTCATTTTTCTATATCCATTACATCGTATGAAACATTTCATTTTAGCTTAAGGCATGAGTTTTGGTATTGAGAAAGAGAGTGGAGCACCCTTGGAGAATTCATGGGGCTTTGACGCTTATAATATAACAAAATTTGACTAAGTCCCAAACCCAATAGAGGGCAGCGGCCCTTGGCGCCCGAGTGCGTGAGTGTTTTCAACCCCATTGTCGTACATACATTGGAGCATGAGAATAGTAGGTGGCGCGCTCTGTCACACTTCAGAAATTTTAATTAATTTCCATTCTTTTCAATAAATTCAATAAGTCGAAAATCAGAATTCTTTATTCATGAAAGTCGTAGATAATTTGATTACGAATCCAACGCAACTCGAATCGTCTCAATCGGAGTCCAGACGAAGAAGTTAGGACCAAAATACTCTCGAAAATTCCATCGTTCAGAACCAGTGAAAATTGGTCTTGTCGACCGGTACACTGTACCGTCGTCAACCGGTCGACCTTGGTCAGTGGGCACATCTGTAAGGTCTCGACCGGTCGACCATACCGCTGTCGACCGGTCGCCATGTGTAAATCTGCTGCGCGATTTGATTAAATGAGGGGCAGTTTCATAGGCCCCCCTACATATTCAATTGGTCTGAAATTTTGGGGTCTTCTTCCCCATTTTGCAACCCTAGCTCTCTCTCTCTCTACCTCCCTATCCCCTCTCTGTCACTTCTCTCCTCCATACTTCTCCATCCATGGAGTTTCGGAAGAAACACGAAGTATTAACATCGTCGGCCTCGCTCCTCTCTCCGCGATGATGTGCATGGGTCGTCCATTCACGGTGAGTTCTCTTCTCTCTCCAAAACCCTATGTTTCATATTGGTTGCTCGTCTAAGGTTTTGGTCTACTCTAATATTGTAGAGCATCTCGAGAGCTTCGTGGTGGTGAGCTTGGTTCACACCGGCCATGGAGGTTTTCCGGTGAACTTTTCCGGCGAGTGTCACCAGAGCTCCGATCGAGGTAGGGTTTTCTATCCCTCTCGTTTGTAGTGTTGGTCTTCTTACTTCCTCCTTATGCATTTTATGATATTCTGTTGATTGTGTGTATTCGCGTAGTTTACACTCATGAGTTATCGTTCGCGTCAAATTGGTCGGGTATGGGTATCGTCTAGGGTCTCTATGAACTCCCTAGGAGGTTAATTGTTCGATTCTGAGTTTGATTTCAAAAGCCCCAATTTTGTGAAAAGTCCGTTGTCATTTTATAAAATTAAATTGGGGAAAATGGTTTGTTTGGGACACTCTTGGGTGATTGTGGGTTAAACGTTGTTTTGACACGTTTTTGTAATGAATCGAACAAAAGAAGGGTTTTGCGAACGAACGGAACGTTTTTGGAAGAAAAGTGAATGTTTTGGAAATAATGTGGGAAAATCACATAATGGGTCTATATGGCGAATTAGGAAGCGTTGCCCTATTCGTACAGGAATAATGAATGTGAACACTAAAGTAAATAAAAGACCCTAATGAAAGGTGATTACTGAGTTGGCTTGATTTACGGGTAGCTTGGATACCTTGAGTGGCTCCGACTAACACTCACGACATTACGCAATGGGGGGTTGTCTGGCCCTTCTCGATGAGTTGGGGAATACGATGAAACTATCGGTTAGTCTATTGACGAGCGACTAGCGCG
>NMUG010004471.1:0-13847 GCA_002855965.1 Monotropa hypopitys | reverse complement strand
ACATTTCTAACCAACTGTACTGCCGGACCAAGCTTATGGCCGAAGCTTGGCTTCTGGCCGACTGCCTAAGTGTCCGGAGGTCTGGTCTGTCTGGTAAAGCAGTGCTCAGCCGAAGGTTCACTGATGGTCTTAGCCGAAGGGCAACTGGACCGAAAGGTTCCTTGCCGAGCTCCCAAGAAACAGGGGCAACTCTGGCAGTGCGGGAAAGGATGCTTCGGATACCAAGACTGGTCGAAATAGCTACTAAGGTGATCATAAGGTCTTAGGGCTAAACGACCGAGCTGCTGCACATGTAGCCGAGCTCATAAACTTGGGCTCTAAAAGTGGCGGACTGTCCCTTGCCGAGCGCTTGTGTTCTGGCAGTTTGGGACGTCGGCAATGGCATGGTAAGGGTCAGAGACGTTCTGAAATGATCCAAACATGTTATCCGAGCTGAAAGGAGTTCAACCGGAGGGCCAAAATGGGTTGTTCGGGCTGTTTGGCTAAGTGTCGCACACTTGGTATTTTTGCCGAGCTAAATAACAATACTGGCGTGCTTCGACAGAAGTCAAGGAAGGTTGATATGCTGACCTCTAGTGCGGCTAAGTCCCGGTGGACTTGCCGAGCCGAAATGACAAGATATATCGAAGGGTTAAGAATTTACCTGAGTGAGCTTCTGGTCTAAGTGTTTGCCGAGCTGGAACTCTGTCCGGAGGATGCAATTCTGCCGGACTGAAGGATTTCTGATAACGTCTTCTCTGTTCAGGTGGTGTTCAGCAAAGAGCTGGCCGAACGCTGAGGGGTACGGGAATGCTTGTCCGAGTGATTGGACAAGTAAGGACTTTATGACTTGGTCAGTCGGTGGGGTTGCCGAACGGAGGGATGTTCGAACAACTTCTAGAGAGAGAAATGGGAGGTAAGTGCTCGGGAGAGAGTTTGGTGTGAAGGTTGGAGGGACCTTGGGTCTCTATTTATAGGCCTGAGGGTGGAGTTCGTTTGGCACCAAAAGGGTTCTGGGTCGACCAGTGGGCGGCGGCCACCTGATTTTTTGGCAGCTGCAGTTTTTAGTCGCGTGCCGTTTGTCTGGATGCGGTGTCAGCCAACCAGCCGATAATCCAGTCAGCTTTTCAGCGGGATTCCTGGTGGGCGACAGCTTTTGGTGGGAATCTCGGAAGGGCTCAGCTTTTGTAGAGATTCCTTTTGCTTTATGGCAGGTCCTTGTCCTATTCTCTTTGTCTGCTTAGGCCGAAGGGTCAGAACGGAACCGAAGGTCGGTCCTAGGTGTTCGGCAGCATGGGCTGCTCAGCAGTTCGACAGCACGACTGCTCAGCAGCTCAGTACGACTGCTCGGGTTCTCTAGTTCTAGGCCGAAGGGCTCTTATGGCCGGACCCCACTCTTGCCGACCGCTCAGCCTTGGGTTTTATTTTTGTTTTTAATGGATACAAATCTTAATATTTTAAAAAATAGACTAATTCTTAGGGCCGGGGTCTCACACTTTCGGTGATCCAACAACACCTCATAAATAACGTGATTGTTTTCAAGATTTTTCGCCGCACAAATATTTTGCAACGAAAGGTTGAGAGTGTGAACCACGCGTGGTGTCCAAACAATGTTAAGATATAATCATTCATTTAGAGTACCCATTCATACATGTCCTCTACCCTTGAGTTATTGTATATATATTTTTAATCTGTTTTTATTCAAAAATAACAATTTTACCCCATTTACAGTTTAAAAATTATATTTTCAACCATAACATGTCCGTCGCGTGTCAGAAAGGTGTCCAAATCAAAAATAATAATTAAATATTCTAACACATAAAATCACGTGTCGGGGACATGTCGGACCGTGTTCGTGTCCGACACGTCTGGGATACGGAGTCGCGAGGCCCGGAAGAGTGTCCGTGCTTCTTAGCCTCAAGCTCCCGAGTCATCTGTAACTGAATGTTGCAAGAGTACTGGAGGACAAATGTTGCCCCAATGTCATTCCATTATCGCTTCTTGGCCATGTCCAGAGATAGAAACCAGTTCAGTGATGCACCGATTAGAGTTCGGTGGAATCCCCAAAGTTTAGGTCCTCTGGAAAGCCTTTTCAGTTTCTCGAACCTTGCGAGGACTTCAGTCATTTCAACATTACTGGATGCTTCTTCGACAACTGGTGGATCCCCTAGGGGAATTTGGACATTCGTATCCTGGTATTGTTTTGTTCCTGAGCGCCCATAAGCCTGCATAATAGTTCCTCTATCCTTGTCATCTGTTCTTTCAACTCAGTTGCTGCCAGTCTAAGTTCTTTAGTTTCTGTTGGATCAGCCATTACAGCAGTGAGGGCCGGTAGCACTTCTAGAACTTTCAATCGAACTAGCCCGCCTAGGGATCGAGACCAAGAGGGTATAGCCTCCACCAAGAGGGTATAGCCTCTTTCTTTGGACCAATGGTTCAGCACTGACAGTAAAGCAAAAGACGAAGAGTGGATGCAGGTTCATGTCCCCGTCATTGTTTCCTCCTGTGGTTTTCAAGAAAGGTGCAGGTTTGATGTTCGGGTAGCTCTTGCAGAGTTGTCTCACCCTCAAGTATATTTTGTTCATTGTCCTTTACTCGAAAATAATCAAAGCTTGATGATAGTTGCCTCTAGCCTTTCAAAAGCGACTAGGTTTTTGAAATGTTTTTGAGGATATTCAAGAAAGATAGGTTAATCCAATGCTTGAGATTACCTTATCTATCCAAGAAACATTCCTCGGTAATTGCTCATCAGTGACCTAAACGAAGTAATTGCCCCAATTGTCTTATTAGGTCTTTGGTTATAATTACAACTTCCCAAGGCTTGTCCATTTTTCAGACAATTTTTCTATTGATCCAATATGCCCAGTGTCCGTGAAAGATAGGGTTGGCCAAATATATAGGACTGCTCCAGTCCAAAACGGGATTTAGGAGACATGACTCATCATTGGGCAAGGCAACCCTTTGTTATACTAGCACTAGACTTGGTAGACGTCGCCTTAATCCTAACTCATCTGAAGAGTTTGATTACATGGCATGATCTTAATCCTAACTCATCCTAAGAGTTTGATTACATGGCATGATGCATACATGATGGATGATAGTATTTTATATGCAAGAGAGCGGTAACACATAAACAAGATATGGGTTTAGATAACACATAAATCGTAGTAGTCCATGCATCATTATCCTAGTTTTGACTAATTCTAGAGTTTTCTACATGCAAAAGGCTGGTTTTGGTCTCAAAAGGTACCCCGAACTAGAATCAAGATATACCTATCATGGTCAAGTGTAATGTGAGGTGGCGGTCAAAACGGTATGGTATGACTCATCACAGTCGAAGGCTTGCTGGCTTATTTGAGATTTCTCGAGTCCAGTAAACTGAATGGGATAGTCGAATGAAACAACACAACTTTATGAGTGACTTTCAAGTTTTGCTCTCTTTAGTTAATCACTTCATTAGAATCTCTTATATAAACAAATATTCTTTGAGAGTCCCAAGTCGAATGGGTGGACACCTTGGTCCAATTAATAACCATTTCATCCTTCAACAACGTGAAGCTAGTTATTTTGACAAATTTTTGAAGGATCTAGTTTGTGAATGTAAAGAATTCAAAGAAATGATTAACAAGTCCCCAGCAGAATAGTCACTGTGGGCTATCATGTCCGGATCGGGGGGATTTGGGGCACAGGAACCACCGCACCAACAAACTTTCTGAGTCGCCACCCGGGTTTTGAGAGGATCGGACACGAGGAATCGAAGCATTTTTCACATTCTGTGGCTATCATCAAGAGACAACGGGAAAGGATGAACCAGTCCGTTGTTACCAGAGATTCGCGTGGTTCGGGAGCCAAGTTACAAAGAGGGAAAGTGTTAGGCATCCCCTTCGCTCGGCACGGAGTCGGTCTTTACTAATCACTTGTAAAGTTTCGTTGTGTATTGTAATTAAATTTTAACGGCTAGGGATGGAATATTTAATCGGGATCGAAAACGTTTAAAACACATAACATTTGATTCATAGGTATAGAATGAAATGTAGTACGATAAGGAAATATGAGATGTATAGATGGTGCAAATATTGTGCTAAACAGAAGCCCATTGAGAGATATGGAAGAAACATGCAATCAATATTTTAGATGCTCAGCATTGTCTTGCACGCGGCAGACTGTCTTGTGTGCGCAAGTCCAAGAGTGTGTTGCTCGCGTAAGAGTTACTGTTTTCGATCAAAAGGTTTGTCTTCTATTTCTGGATTGAAATAAGGCCGCCAAGACCCAGAAACAGTTATGCATAACTGATTTGGATCTCGAAGACCCCCTCAAGCGCAAGGAATGGGCCGAAGTCTTTGATTTCGTACCTTGTTTTGATCCTTCAAATGCTTTGCTTCTTGTATTGCCTTTCAAAATTGCTTCCGGAAATGTGAGAACTTCTCTTTTTCTTAACTTACCCCTTAATTTTCTCTTTATCCCTTGAAAAGCTTGGCCCTTAAACCATTCAACAAGGGCTTCTATTTATAGAAAAAACTGGCATGCAAGATGGCCTGAACAGCTTTATCAGATGGCCTGAACAAAGCCTGAAATGGTCTGGCAGACAGTTCAGTTTCCCAAATACTGACTTGCACGCATCAGAGTGGTCTTGTGTGTGCGTGTCAGAGGTCTTGCGCGCACAAGAGGTATTGGCCAATGGTGTTTGCACTGTTCCCCATGTTGTGTGCACACTTTGGGATCCGTGTGGCTTACACATACATCGAAAACTGTAATGTTTTGCGCGCACGCCACAAGGTAAACTTGCGTGCGAGAGAGTGGCTTCTGGCCAGTTTTTGAAAATGTCTTTTGGGTCACTTCCTACTGTCTTGGAAATAGGGTTTTGACTTAAAACACAACAAGAAGATTACATCCACGGTTATTGAAGGTATTTCTCTTTCCGTTTTCATCATTGGGGAATCACTCGGATGATCGCCCAAGAATTACCTAGAGGATTCAAATTGAGATGTATACACTCGTCCCATATTTCAGTCAAGTTAATTAACAGATACGTGAAAACAAAATCTGGTTGAAGTTATCTGAATATATTGCCTTAATGAAGATAAGACAACATATTTAGGTTTAAGAGTAACAACCCCCTAAATGATTGAATTCAATTTAGGTTTCCATGTTCACGTGTGGACACTAAGAATGTGAGTAGCCAATGAACAATTAATTTTCTTCTTTTCCCAAATTACTGGAGTAGATGAAACTTGCCAAACGATAATTGCAAGTTTTAATGTTCAGTGAAAAAAAAAACTTATTACTGACCAACTTTCTGTGGCCTTAAGCAGCCTAAGCCTATCAGCAACTAGGATGAAATTTTCTAAAGAAAGATCTACATACCTCCAGCTCCTCTTCAGATGCTTCATTTGCTGCTGCTTCATCATGGTCTTCTTCTTCATATTCATCCTCTTCCGCCAGCTCCTCAACCCTTCTACGTTGTGGGGCCCTCTCATCTTCCTCTCCATCGGTTTCATACTCAGATTCTTCTATCTCACTGTCAGAAAAATCGATTGGAGGCCGAGATGACTTCACCGAGGGTTTGCGAGGAGTGTCTTTATGTCCCTGTGGCTAATAAGACAGAGGAGGGCCTCATTTTAACAGGAGAATAAGTAAATTCTCTCAATAAACAATTTGAGATATAATGTGGTACATGAGGAACAAGTGGCATACCTTCTTTGCATTGACAATACGTTTCTCAGCTCGAGCTTCCATTTCCAAATCTTCTTCAAAGCGATGTCGAGCAGCTGATCGACGAGATTCGTGATAATCTGGCTCATCATCCTGATCAAATGTATATCAAGAACAATATGACGAGGTTCTCATACTACTCGAGTAATGTCAATGATATGAGGTTTTCGTATTAAAATAATGTCAATGATACGAGGTTCACAGACTACTAATGTCGATCATAGTTATACACCGCATATAGCTGTGAACATAGAAACAGGATATCGAATCACCAACCTCATCCAGTGCATCCTCCAGAAAACCAGGCGAAAGCTGGCGCTCCCTGCGTACAGTTTGTGTATACTTGCGATTAACCTTTTCTTTCTTCCGGCTAAGAAGTTCATTGGCTCTGATTGTTTGACTCTCAGCCTACAAAACCAGAAGAACCAGGTATCAGTGAGGGGAGCGAGGTACGATGCCAGATGCAATTAGACTTTGTGTCCACGATGCTAGACAAACAACTGTAACATTTGTAGCATATTACCTTCTCTTTCTGCTCCTTCTCTCTCTCTGGGTCCATGTCGGTGACACAGTTCTTGACCTTATAAACCTTTTTATGCCGTGAATCAACCAAAGCCGTCAACAATCGATGAGAGTTAGATGATAGGGATGATGGCATAAATCTCATCTTCCTTAAAAGCCTTCCTTGTGACTGGAGGATTCCCTACATTATTGGAATAGAAAAAATAAAGAACATAGGTTTAGTTGATAAAAACTCCAAAATCAAAGTAGACACTGCTGAAATAGATAGTAACTTTAGAGTTGCCAACACCACAACTTCATGAAATTGGCTTAAAAAGATGCGACGATATAAAATACAACCGCAAGCACCAATTTTCTGTTCAAGTGAACCAAGCCATAACTAAGCGTCCTAGCCTATACATGTCATTACAGTTCCCTGATTCTAGTTTAGCAAGAGGGCAAACTCGTCAATGCCTTAGTCAAATATGTAAATCAACAAGACGAATAGAGGATACACATGCAAATACATGTGGCAAAATGTGAAATAAAGGATATCAACATCAATGACACCAGTATTTCACACCGGTATAAATAAATTGCACGGACGTGCTACATGATTGAAGTAGAAAAGTGATTTTCCAAATATATTTATGTGGAATGCAACCTATTCCTCTCTAAGAATTCATCACACGTTCTAAATCCTCACTTTTGATGCCGTACTAATTTTACCGAGGAATTGGTATTATGCTCCATGGAAATTGACATAGAAGCTAATTTGGTCCCAAATAGTCACTTTTTGGTATGGTAAACAGGTTCTTTTTCCTGTCAAAGTATAAGAAACTCTTGCTATATTTTTTCAAACAATTTGGTATCAAGGCGTGTTTCGTAAATGTCCGAGCATATGTAAGAAGCATCAAGTACTCTCAAAAATTTTAAATAAAACAAAACAGACAAGGATACATCTTTGAAGCATGGGACATGTTTCCATGAGTATCCAAAGAAAAAGAGAAACTACACATTACTAACTTCTTTTCCTGTCAAAGCATAAGAAACTCCCACTAGATTTCTATGAAACAATGACGTCAGTTTTCAAGGCATTTTGCATAAATGTCCTTGAATATATGAGAAGCATGAAGGACTACCAAAATTACGGAACAAAATAAAATAGTCAAGGATACTGTCAAAGCATAAGAAACTCTAGCTATACTTCTCTGAAACAATGATGTCAGTTTTCAAGGCGGGTTGCACAAATGCCCTTAGATATATGAGATGCATCAAGGACTGCCCAAATTACAGAACAAGATAAAATAATCAATGATGCGTTTGTAATTATGGGACATGGATCCATGAGTATCCAAGGAATAAGAACAAACTATAACGCAATACTAAGAACTTGTAGATCTGTGCTTCCTAGAGTAATGTCCTTCTACCCTTCACAGACTCCACAAACAAGTATCAAAACTATGAACGCAGTGATCTAATACAACAGTGTGTCTTACGGCTTTTGCCACATTCAGCACATAGAGAGATGGATGTATCCACACAGACATGATCATGATTCAATGGTTCTACCAGGTCCATTCATTTCCAAAGCATTACTTAACAACAAAGTTCAACTAAAGCATGCAATATATAATCCTGAATCAGACATCGTGAGGCGTAAGTTCACCTTTCCATGCCTAAGAAAAAGATGTGCTTGATCATGTTGTGCATCTTGCACAGATATGTCCAGAACTTCATTCCCAATTAATAACTGTAAACTGCCATCTGACCACCTCACAAAGCGTGTGTTGCTTTCATACTGCATATAGAAAGATGTCACAGTCATTTCACGTAAAACATGTAAGACACTTCCAGCATTAAAAGGTGCAATAGATACTACTTTATCACACCTCAAACTTCTCAGTCTCCTTTATGTCCTTTAATATCTCACAAGAGGAGCGTAAGAAGTTAAAAGTAGGGCACTAAATACCAAAATAATTTTCCGAGTTGGTCAAAACAGACTTTTAACTTAGTACTCTATCGTGAAGACAATTCCATGCTATTTAAGTAAGGGTAGTTCTGATCTTCCTAGAAAAATGTACAAACTCGTGATTAGAATGTTAGAACTGTGATTTATTTTATATTAGTAGGGTTTAGTTGTTATTTATCCTTTATGTAAGGGTAGTTTAGTTGTCTTGTATATTTAGGGTTTCGTAGGCTTTTTCTCTATATATCTAGCTCTCTCATTGTATTTAGTAACTCAGACAATGATCAATATACAAAATACGTTTTTACCTTTGCAAAGTATCATGGTATCAAAGTCGTCTTAGCCGTCGGCGGCATTTTGCAGCCCACCATTGTCATTCTCTCTCCCTCTCGTCGTTGTCATTCCTCCTCTTCTCTCAAATAGATCAGATTTGGCAAGGCACGGACCCCCTGACCACCGACGACCCTCCTCCGGCCATCGGCGAACCTCGGTGACACCCGCCGACTCTTCTCCGATCCTCGGCGACCTCCACTGATGCTTCTCGGACCCTTGGCGACCCCTGTCGATCCTCCTCCGGCCACATGCGATCCTCACCGACTCTTCTCCGACCATGTGCGACCCTCGGCGACCTCCACTGATGCTTCTTAGACCCTCGGCGACCCCTGTCGATCCTCCTCCGGCCGGTCTCTGAAGCTTCTCTGATCTCCAGAACTTTCTCCCACCACCAACAGGCCTCTCCACCTCTTACGCACCAGATCTCCCTCTCTTCTCAATCTCTGTTGATATATTGTTGATATATTGCATTGTTTGGTTGTTCATATGGCGGAAGAGAGAGCAACTAGTGTTCATTTGAATGGACATAACTACCCATATTGGTCCAGTGTCTTTAAGAATTTTGTAGTTGGAAAGGGTTTGTGGGGATATGTTACTGGGTTTACAGCCATACCCAGTGACACCGCATATACTAAATCCGAAGATTATAAAGTCGCTCTCGCTAAATGGGAATTTGAAAACGCAAAAGTCCTTACTTGGTTTCACAATTCATAAGAACCCAGTATTGGCATGAATTTCTCAAAGTATGACATGGGCAAAGAAGTTTGGGATTATTTGAGGTGTATGTATCTTCAGTCTAATTTTGCAAAACAATATGAATTCGAGTCATCTATTCGCTCTGCTCGGCAGCAAGTTAAATCTATTCAGGAATTTTACAATGAGATGACACAATATTGGGATCAATTGGCATTAAGAACCAAGTCAGTATTTGTTGCTCATCCGGTTCCATCTGCTCAGTATATGGCACCTCTCTTGCCTACAGCTTCTCACTTAATTCAGGTTACAGGCAAGCCTAAACCTCCGGCTAGTGCAGATGAGTGCAGTTTTTATTGTCAGAAGGGGCACTGGAAGCATGCGTGACCTAAACTGTTACAGAGAAATGGGTGCACCCCTCAGTCAAAGCCCTCTTCTCATTATCGGTCCACACAGCAGCATCAAGAGTATCCTCGCCCTCCTGCAGCTACTGCTATTGATGGTCCTTCACCATATCCCTCATTTGAGGAGTATCATAAGTATAGTGCATTCTTGGCTACTACTCAGAAGGATCACTCACAAGCTTCTTCTATGACCACCACTCAGTTAGGTTTGCATGGTTCCTATTCAATATCTTACATACCACATAGATTTTTTATTCTGGTTGCTCCCATCATATGCTCCTGATTTGTTGTTATTACGTCAGTGTACATCCCCTATTTCCCCATTAGTGTTTCCACTGCAAATGGCTACCCTATGCATGTTGTCACCCAACCCCATCTTCCTTACTTTCCATACCAAATGTGTTCTATACTCCTTAGTTATCCATTAGCCTTATTTCCATTAGTCAATTATCTTATCCTGGTTTTGATGTGATATTTTCTTCTTCTGGCTGTGTTGTGCAGAATCGGATGTCCAAGAAACAGATTGCGACTTGGCGTAGAGTTGATGATCTTTATGTGTTAGAAACATTGCATGTTCCTATTGAGTGTACTACCACTGACATGTCATCCTCCAATTTAAATCAATAATCCTCTCCCTTTTATATTTTTCATTCTAGATTAGGACATAGGGGACCACTGGTGGTGCAGTGGTAAAAACTCAGCCCAATAACCTTATGGTCTTGGGTTCGAGTCTGAGCACGGCCACTTTGTGTATTATTACCAAAGGTTAGGCATGTTCTCGTCTTTTTCCCTTCCTAGACACTCATTAATGGGTACCAACTGGGCGTTGATTTTTTTTATTCTAGATTAGGACATCTAAACAGTGAACGCTTGAAACTTACTCAAATCTGGTTATTTGGGGAACATTTCTGTTAGTGATATTTCAAAATGCAGTGGTTGTAAGTTTACAAAAATGTCTGTTAGATTATATATGTATTTATAATTAGTTTCATTATTTGTCCTTAATGTGTAACTAGTTTGGTAGTTTAAAACTTTAATAAAAGAATTAATGGGGATTCTAAGGTTAATAATTTTCAGTTATTAAATTAAGATCACATTGTAATTATTGTAATATGTGTTGTATATATGCTTGTGATAATGAAATTTTCCCTTGAGAGGGTTTTATTCCAAAATTCTTCACATGGTATCAGAGCTTCAGTCGTAAACCCTAGCCGCTTTATTCCCGACCATCATTTTTTTCCGACCATCGCTTCTCCGGCGTTGTCGCCTGGACCACTTCCTCCAGCATTGTCGCCTGGTGTGGTTGCGACTCACTCTTCCAACTTCGGCGTAAGAAAACCCTCGTCCAGACCAGAAAACCCTTTTTATCTCTGGTGTGGTTGTGACTCTCTCATTTTTTCAACAATCGCTTTCCGACAATCGCCTCACGACCAAAAAACCCTCATCCAGATCATGTCTCTCTCTCATCTCTCAGCTTCAGTCCTCTCTCTCACCCACGACAAAAAAAAATCTCGCAACTTTTTCTCTCTCACCCACGACCAGAAGACCCAGCCCATGCGACCTTCGTCTACCTAGTATAGAAGTATAGATATAGATGTACCTCTTCGAAGCCTAATATCCCACACGACACCATTGATGTGTTTGAACATAGTCCCCTCAGTTTTTTCTCCTGTCTATAGCCAAGTTACTAATGTTTGGACACAGGACCTCCAATTTTCCTCTCCACACCAAATATGAGACCAAAATTTCACCCTACTTCCGTCACCCACACGAAAAGTTAGGTGGTCCGCAAAATCATCCGAACCTATTCTAATACATTTCCAAAGGCTCACCCCATAAGATAAAGATACATCTTGTGAGTTTCAATCACCCCATGCACTCCATACCTCGAGACCACCACCTTTCTCCACCATCGATCCCTTTTGCAAGAAAATCTCCACAACCATTTCCCGAGTAAGGCTGTAATACCGTGAACTTCTGAATTATTATAATTAAGGTTATGGTTAATGAAAATGAACTAAAAGGCTTAAACAATGAAATTAGGCCTTAAAATTTTATATCCAGAATTGAGAGAAAGAAATAGAAATTTTCTGTAAAGTATAGAAATTTTTTTGAAATAAGAAGGAAATTTTAGAAATAAAAGAAAGTTAGAAAGAATTATCGTATACTACTAAAAATACGAAAATTAAGCCTAAGGACCACTGTAACTACGGTGCACCATCCCGAACCATAGTGTAACCCAAAAGGAAATAAAAAATCCTTAATATTCTCATACTTATCAAAAATAAATCACAAGAAATCAAAGAAAATAAGGAAAAGAGAGGGAGAAAAGGAAACAGGGAGAAAAGGAGATCGAGCGGAAGAATCAAGGTCGCCAATGATCAAATCGACGTCCGAACTAAGGTAAGAACATCGTAACGATCCTATTGATATACTAAAAACGTTTTAAAACCAAAGAATCGATTAGAATTCAAAGTTAAAAAATTTAGGAAAATTTTGATTTAAGCGAATTAAAAAAGTTTTTGGGCCGTTTAAATTCGTTCCTAGTTAGATTTTAGGTCGTATATGACTTTAGGGACCTTTGTACCATCAAAAAAACAAGTTCGGGAAATCAAATCCCGAATTCCCGAAGGAAAAACCTGAAGAACAGGATGTTGTGCGCAAACCGGCACGAGCACCGGCATATCGGGTGGTATGTTGACCGGTACACTGGCCGGTATAATGGGTGGTGTACCGGTTAGACTACCGGTCTATACGAATTTAAAGCCCCAACTTAGGACCCGGGAGGGGTTTAACCGGTATACTACCGGTCTATACCGGTCCAATAAAAAGTCACTCCCAGACCTGGAAAAGTATAGGTTAATGTAAGGAAAATCTAATTAGACATAAACACAGGATTATAGAATTTAAAGGAAACTTTAGGATCAAGAAATTAATATGTAAATAACTTAGCAAAAATTTATTTAGGAATTTTCCTTAAGTAATTATATCGTTACTATTTGATTTCAGGACCCTCTACCATATTCCACGACTTAGGTGAGTGACATTGCACTTAAATACAAGTATTCTGGTATGTTTCCTAAATATCACTATCTTCCGTGGGATTGTTTTATTAAATGTTTTTAAATGTTCGATGGTTAAGAAATATCTACGAATCTAGTAATGGCCATCAGATTTTGTGATAAGAGAGTCCCACGCCAGGGGGAGATCTGGCCTTCTGGCCCTATCAGCTAGGGGGTTATAATGACCTATCGATCTGACTCTATCAGCTAGGAGGTTATAGTTGACTAGCTTATTGTCTATAAATAAAAATAGATTAAACGTCAGACGTCTAACTAATCCACTGGGGACGCCCAGTCTGTTCTGATATGATATGATACGGATTATGTTCTGAATAGTATGGCCTATTATGATAATAAAAGAGGAAAACTGTTTAAAACCGGTTCCTAAAAATAAAAGAAGAGTTTCAAGAAAACAGTAACCCGAATACTCATATTGTTCTGCTTCTGGATATGTTTATGCTATGATTACAAGCTATAATTCTGATTATGACTTGATTCTGATATGGCGTCGGTATTCTCTCTGTTATGCTATGATTCCAGTAGGGTATTTGTGGTTCTGTATATGTTTATGGTTTAGCTATGGTTTTAGGATTCAGTATATGGACTCTGTTATGTTTCAAAGCAATGTACCATTTTGTACTCATTTTCATATCTATGACATAAAACCTGTGTTTCTGTGCTACGTCACTCATTCGAGCTTTTAGCTTATGAAATTTAATATTTTTCAGGTGAGCAGGATCAGTTTCAGTATCAGTATATCTTCGTACATATTTGAAGGATAAGGGCATATGTAAGTAGTAAGCGGTGGTTCTTTTTAATTTGTTTAGTTGTGGTTCTTTTTAATTTGTTTAGTTTGCTCTGAGACAAATTTTCCAGGTTGTAATATGTAAGGTTTTGGAGTTATTGTGGACCAAGGTTGTCAAACCAGGATTCGTATCGTGAATCGAAATGACCATTTATAGAATTGTAAATCGTATCATATAGTGAATCGTAAAGATTCGGTCAAAATTTTAAAGATGTGTTATTTAAGCTTATATAACCATAGAAGTATGTTTTCTATGTTTTCTACCTCGAAATAATGATTATTGTGATCTAAAAGGAAACACACTTTTTTCTATTGAAAGAGATATGGGTCCTATTCCCACTCATGGTTTGTTTTTTAACTTTTCCCTTCCCTTTAACAACATAAGCAAT